>JAQGBH010002755.1:0-22764 GCA_034698265.1 Sminthurinus aureus
TTCATGCTACATTGCAAGCGTCTGCACATAACTTCTCAGTTAATTGTAATTAAATAAAGTTTAAAATGCGGATTTTTGCCCCGCACTCCCCTAGTGGATGTAAGAAGTACTAAAATTTACATGGAGTTGTATATTGCTATGTACTCTTTGAACTGCTTTTACTGTGATACGCTCGAGGAAAAGGTTGTCTACCACAGCTTTGAGAAAGTTGTAGGTAAATTCAGGTTCCTACGTACAAATACTAAGAGAGAGTGGAGATTGTGTGTAAACCTCATGGTCCTAATTTTATTGGTATTAGTTCACACAGCGTTCAGACGAGTGGAACATTTGCTTGCTTGCATGAACTATTACTCTATACTTATTACTTATACTGTCAATTAGACAGCACGAAACAGTATCACCCATAGCACATTGTACATTGTATTGATGCAAAACAATTCACAACAATTTCGTGGGTGTGTAAACTTGTATAGCTTTTCTTTTCATACAGGAAACTTTAATGGCAAATCAATGTTCAAGTTGAAGAGTCATTCTTTTTTTTTTCAAAAAATAATTCAATGGACAAAATTTAGAGCCATTCTTCTTCTTTTGTATTACATATACGGTTTATTGTACCTCATTTTGACAAAAAGTTTTCTCACAATTTATAAAATATTTAATTTCTAATGGTCAATAAATGAAGATATAAAATCTTATAAAACTTGGAAATAAATCTAAGCATAACAATATTTCAAAAATTAGTTGATGCAGTGTTTGTCGATATCACGGGAAGAAGTTGTTGAAGAAATATTCCTATAGAATTATGGTAAAATCGTCAGTTGTTAAAGACTAGCGAATATAATAAATTCTAAGGGTTTGTGTGCCAGTATGTATTTATTTGTATGCGTTTGTGTCTGTAGGGAATGTGGCTGAAGGCTAGAAATAGGTCACGTCTCTTCCTCTTCTCTACCACTCTTCATACAATATATTACACAGTGTGAAAGTTAAAACTTGGCAAATTTTCATTTTGGCTCCGTCATAATAGCATCAACTAAACCTGTTTTTATATTTGCCGAGACACCGCACCGATGTGACAGCATAAAAGACTCACAAAGGTTGGGTCAACCGCATACTATGCATACATAGTTTTAACATGAGTAAGGAAATAGAGAATACTGATGTATTTTCACTCTATTCAATTACTCCTGTTCTGTAATATGTACTTGTATGTATTTTTACATACAGACATGGAAAATAGAGCTCTTTTATTTTTCTGTCGAAAACGAGAAGGAAAGAAAGAAAACGATATGGAGGAAAAACTCCATAGCAAATGAATATCCTTGTCGTTGTCTGTGCTTTATCGTGTAGGTATTTTTTTTGTGAGTAGGTATTTTATATTTTAGACATACACATGCATTGTACACTGTACAGATGAACGTGAAAGAGTTGGTGATTGAATGAATAGAAAGCATAGGAATGGTGTGTCATCTATACATTGTGTATCCTAAATCGAATGACTCATTCCCCTTGCCACACCAAACTGATGTAAAAAATACTTTACATGATTATTCTCTCTCGCTCTATCCTCAAGAGAAAGTGTGTGTGTGTGCGAGTATATTCCGAAGGCTTCGTCTCTCCCGAAAGAATAAGCATAAAATACTTTGGTACATACAAAATGTGAAAGACATGCATGTACGAAGCATCATATATGACATTACATCTAATTTTCTCTCATGTCTCTTCTTCTTTGATTACATTTGTATTATACATGTTTCTTATGTATACAAGTACAGATATTATATCGTATAGGAGAAACAAAGAACTATAACCTATAACCTATAGTCATATTATCAATGTCATTGTGTTTTGTATAGTACTCGCCGTATAGTCGTTTGAAAAGCCAAAAATAATCATTACCACAAAACAGAAACTGTACGTTTGTCACCTGTCCGTCTGTCTTTCTCCTAGTTTTTTTCGTAAGAAGGCTCTGAAAAAAAGCACAGAACAGATATAGTTTGAGTGTGTGTCTAGTGTCTACTATGAGCTGGAAAGCTACAATTTGGACATGGAATAAGATAGACAAAGGTATGTGACTGATGGGTTGTCGCATGTAATAAAATCTTGGAATCAGTTAATTGGACCACAATCAAAATCCAGATTCTGGATTCTATGTTTAAAGCTACACAGAAAAAAATATCTCTGTATACTAAATACTAATATACCACATATTTATAAATAATTTTTGAAGTAGTAGAGTGCAATTTACAGTATAATAGTAGGAATTTCAATTGTATTCCATTGGTGCTTAATCACATATAAAGCTAATTTCATTCTTTTCTCATCTTACTCCCTACAAATGTAAGTACAGCTTTTTTGACAAAAATTATTCCCAAACGTAGAAACAGAAAAGGAGACAGTTGACTTTTACATTTTTCTCAAGAATATCCCACATTTGCATGTACCTACATTAAAAGATAAGTAAAAACACTACATAAAGATGTGAACAACAAAGTGTAGTTGTGGTCACATTTCTCACACGTCATTTTTTTTAAAAGAACAAATACCACGACGATTAATATTTTTTTTTCTCGTGTCTTTTTCTTTACGTATTAGTAGTTTTTCTGACGTATTCCTCGGTCTTTTCCATATTTTTGGCTCCTCCTATTACAGCTGGTATATGATATTTGGTGCGTTTTTTACATCCTGAGCATTGAGAAAAGTCTCAAAGTCTGAGCAAGTTATACTTGTGCTTGTAAATTTGATTAGTAAGTAGGTTAGCTGTCCAGAGTTCAGAGTGTAGTATGAACACGTAAGTATATTATAAAGTAGTGCACCTACCGTTATGTTATAATTCATATGGAACACACGTGTATAATGTATAATATAATATGTTTAAAGACATAGACGGTAAACATGGTATTTGTATGTATGGTGTACATAATTAGTCTGAATGTACATTAATTTTTTTTATGTAATGGTAGTCATTAAAATGAATATAATATTACATGAAAAACTAGAATACAATCCTTGCATTTTTTTACACATTACTCACATTAGGATAAATACATGTATTGTACATTGTACATGTCGTTGTTGATGATTTTTTCATCAACATTTGACTGTTATAATATGATGACTTGCAATTGAAATACATGTCTCACGTTCAAATGAGTGTGTGTGTCACCAGTCATCAGTATCAGCATAATAAACATATATACTATGTACAAAATAGAGACGGGATACATTTATTTTTATACGTATTTTTTATGGCGTTACAGACACAACACTCATGTTTCTATACAAGAACCCGACGACAAATGTTGTCTTTTGTGTTGTATGTATATTCATTTATATTTTGATGAGCTCATGTTTAGTTATTAATTGATACTTATGTGAGTTGCATGTCCTATAGCAAGTGTGTAAATAAGAATGCTACAGAAGTATCATATTATGCTAGTCATTTTATTTTCGAGGCGGACTCATTTTTTACTTCTAATATATTGACGCTTTGTAGTTTTAACTTATGCACAGATCATTAGAATGTACATGAAATTACTGTTTTACAGTGGGTCCATACGAAAACATGATGCTAATGTCTAATGTGTATTATATCTACTCGAAGATTTAAAAATTATTTGAGGCAAAAAAGCAATATGTAGTAGCAATACACCAGTTTAAAATTACATTGAGGATTGAGGTAGGCAAGAGTACACAGACTGGAAACCATAGCATAAAAAAATTTCATGTTTCTTTCCGTACTTGACCAACGACAATGCAAGATAAGATGTTTAAGACATTTCATTCTCCATAATGTTTACACATGTTGTAGATACACTAAACTGGTTATGTAAATGGCCGTGACTTCCATGGAGTTTTGTGCAAAAAACTCGAACTTATGCTTGGTTTGTCAAAGAGTTCATTATTATCTCCTTATATGTTATGGAGCTCAATAACAAATAATATAGCCAAAGAAGACGTATTCCATGTATGTAGCCAGTATCAGTAATAATATATTAAGACGTCAACTATAAAGTGCGTATACGCTGTACACACTACACACTGTATTATAGTAAAGTAACTATAAAATTTAACTACATAGTGTGATGTTCGATTATGTATGTATATATATGTATGTAGTATGTATGTAGTATGTAGTAACTTCTGTAGCTTGTATGTATATGTATATCCTGGATCTGTTTACGTCATTAAATTTTCAAATGAGATCGAAAGTTTTGTTGGTTCGTAGGCCGTGATGTTCATTTTATGCATCTATACAAAGAAATATAAAAATAAAGAGAGTTACATTGCTCAGATCACTTAAGAGTGCATTAAATTTTGCAGTGTTTTTCATACAATGCACATAAAATCATATATCATCTGTGATTACTCAACATTTAATTCTTGATTCATCGTTGACCTTGTGTACAAGTACTCGTCAATTCAGCAATGTGACAAATAGAAATGTGTAGCTTGTGTAAACCTTACGTAGGTATGATCACAAAATTTATTCCTCAGTGTTTGTGAGTGTTGTGAAGCCCATGAAAACCTTATTACTACATTATTTTGCAACTTGCAACCGAGATACAGGACTATGTCTATACAAACATTTAATTTGGTTTATTGTTATCCTTTGGTTATCGATAATGGATAACATTGACGTGAGTTATAAAAAGAGCTCACATGTCACAGTTCATGTTGTTATAAATTATAAAAATGACTTAATTATAACTTATAATACCCAATATTCAGCGTGTAACGATTTATATAAAAGTTTACGTTTTTGTCTAGAAGTCATTTTTCTTACCTGTTATTATGTATTATTGACTATGTGAACATGTAATTTCGTTTTTAATGGACAATAATTATTTTTTGTTTTGTTTCTCAGGTTGGAAACGTTACTTGTGGAATTCAAATATTAGTCGAAACTACGGATTTCAAAACAAAACTAAGCTCATAAAAATGTAAGTTTACAGTTTTCGACTTTTCAAGTCTCCTAAGAGTGTAATGATTTTTATAATGTTTTGTTTTTGTGTATGTAGGAATTCCAATGGCAAATGAATCCTCAAGAATCAGACGTACGTCGGTTTTTCCAGGAAGAAGCCCGTATATTTGGAGGGTGGAAGTGCCAACATTAAAAGAATAATGTAATCAACAGGAACGGATCTGAATTTGATTGGTCAGGGTGACTACAAAGTGATGTATGTATGGTGCTACTAAAGTGTGATGATAAATCGAAAATTTTAAATGGCCTCAATGGTTAAATGACTGTATGTTTGAAGTGTTGTGTAGAAAAGAAACAATAAAGAGTGTATGAAGATTGAGCCGAAAGAAGAAGAAGAATAACAACTATAGTACAATTTACCTTTATAAACTACAGAATAATAAGTCCAACTGAGTAACAAAATAAATTTAGTACATAGAGATCTCAACAGAGGAGAAGCATCCGTCGAAATAATGTAAACAAATAAATGATATGCTGTGTGTGTACACTCATTAAAAAATGAATTTACAGTACAGTATTTCTCTTTTTTCCTTATCTTTCTAAAAAAACATGAAGATGACATAATATATAAGAGATTGTTTATAATTTGTTTGATTTTTGTACTCTTCTATTGTGTAAAAGAAGAAGAATAATATTAAGAAGACATAGTTGTGGTGTCACTGGATGACACAATCCAATGTTCTTCTTGAGTAGCTGATTAATAAGAAATTATCAATGGGTTGGTCTATAATGACGACAAAGATGACGAGGAGGAGGAGGGACGGTGACAACGTGAACGTTGGTGCTAGTTCATCAACAATGGTGATTACAATTCTAGTCGGTGTAGTTTTTAGTTTAATTAATACAGCAGCAGCTGAAGAAGAAGAAAGTGAGGAACTTGCAAAATGTGAACCCGGTAATGCACTTTTTAATATTTTTGATTATAAGCTTTTAGTTATTTTCTACATCATATTCTTTCATGTCAAATAATGAATGCAAATTAGTGTTTCCGAAAGCGATGAATAATGTCATGATGAATTCAATCTTTGTCATCTCATATGGGTTATTTCACGCTTACGGAAGCATTCATTTGCTTTCCATGGGACAAGTACATATATGTATCCGCATATAAATATATATATAGATGTGCGGAAATGAAAAAATTATTATGCATAATATATTATATATTATATTACATATTACTTTGTAGGGATATTGGTCAGTTACCAATTACCATAATATGCATACTTTTCTGCATTATAATTATTGTGGTGTTGTTTCATTCTGTCGAACAGGTCTTGTCTTACCAGTTTGGGAACCGCAGGACGACCTAAGTTTTGGTGATCGATTCGCCCGGGGTTTAGCTTACTTTTTGGCAATGTTATACATGTTTATAGGGGTCTCAATTATTAGTGATCGATTTATGGCAGCTATTGAAGTGATTACATCCAAAGAAAAAGAAATTAAAATTAGAAAACCTAATGGCGAAACACAGGTAGATAATATAATATATAGACATTATGTAGTCGACTTTGTAACGACCACTATTATAATTATATATATATATTTCTAACCTGTTTACATGGGTTTTAAAATCTTGGAATTCCAGTATAATCTACACTTGAAAATAATGCCAGATTGAAGATGAATATTGCATTATAATTTTCTTCTTCTTTTTTTTGATGATTCTATGTAGATCGTGGTTGTAAGAGTATGGAACGAGACAGTAGCAAATTTAACTTTAATGGCACTTGGATCTAGTGCACCCGAAATCCTTTTATCCATTATTGAAATTTGGGCTAAACAATTTGAATCAGGAGACTTGGGTCCTGGAACAATTGTTGGGTCTGCAGCTTTTAGTAAGTTTTTTTTTTCATAAATGGATTCCCATGTGATAATAGTACAATTATGTTGACCCACATTCAATTTATAGAATAAAGAATAAAAAATTGAAAAACATTAAAAAGTACTATTGTCAATAATGTTTTTCAAATTTGTTTAGATCTTCTAGTCATTATGGCTATTTGTGTGTATGTCATCCCGGATGGAGAAGTTCGTCGAATTAAACATCTCAGAGTATTTTTTGTGACGGCCACATGGTCCGTTTTTGCCTACGTGTGGCTCCTTGTTATTGTGAGATTTATTACACCTGGCATTATCGATTTGTGGGAAGGTGTAGTCACTTTCCTTTTCTTCCCTTTAACAGTTCTCACAGCTTATGCAGCTGATCGTAGAATGCTCATCAAATATCTCAGTAAAAAGTATCGGATGAACAAGAGAGGAGTAATTGTGGAAGCAGAGGGGAATGGTACAGAAATGGGAAAATTAGACCATGAAGAAGGTTTGCGAGTTTTTGATGAGGAAGCAGAAAATCAAGATGTTAGAGACTTTGAAGACAGTAGACGAGATTTTATTCGTGTTCTTCGAGAATTAAGGAAAAAATACCCAAATGTAGAACCAGATCAAATTGAAGAATTAGCTAGACAAGAGATACTCAATAAAGGACCAAAAAGCCGTGCCTGGTAAGTTTATGGAATGTATTGTTTAATTGTATTCCATCAGTCAACAAAATAAGTGTAGCGTATACGAGTGTATACTCTTCATGTGACTCAATGTATGTGTATGTAAATTAATTTAAGGATAATAGAAACAATTAATAGAATCCAGTAAAATAATAATTTTTCTAAAGCTGTAACTAATATAAAATATTATACATGCATTAAGGTATCGTATGCAGGCCACAAGAAAATTAATGGGTGGGCAAAATCTGATGAAAAAAATTCAAGAGAAAGCAGCATCCGAATCTAGTAATGAAAATTTACACCAGGAAGCCCTAGACGAAGCCAATAGAAAAGAACTAAGTCATATCACCAATGTTTTCTTTGATCCTGGACATTACACGTAAGTTAATTTTACAAATCTTGTCTGTTTCTATTTTGTCAATACTATACGAAGAAAGTGGGCAGGTATTTTATAGTAATTGGCTCGATTCCTTACTCTTTTGGGAAATATTTTTGAGTACTTTTTGCTGTGTTATAATTTAATAACCTTTTTTTTTTGTTTTTTGAAATATCTTCAGTGTAATGGAGAACGTTGGACAGTTTCAAGCTACTGTTTCCAGAGAAGGTGGAGACCTAAATTTACAAGTCCACGTAGATTACACTACTGAAGATGGTACAGCGTCCGGAGGAAATGATTATATTAGTGGTAAAAAAAATTTTTTTTTTAAATTTTGTCTTATGAGGAATATGGATTATGAATACTTTCGGCAAAGACTTTGTTTTTGCTGAAATTTTGAAATTTAATTTGCACATGTTTATTATCTTGTTTTCTTTTTGCACCACTACTAAAGCCGCTGGTACATTAGTATTCGGACCTGGAGAAAGACACAAAACCATCACCCTAGAAGTTTTAGATGATGACGTCTTTGAAGAGGACGAGCACTTTTATGTTAGACTCAGCAATCCAAGATTTGCTGAGCAAGTAAATGGATCTGTTGGTGCTTACACCAAATTACCTGAAGTTGTACTTTCAAGTCCTTTCTTGGCCACTGTCATTATTCTAGATGATGATCATTGTGGTATTTTTAATATTTCTGAAAAAGACGTAGAAACTGTAGAATCCATCGGTACATATGACCTCAAAGTTGTCAGATGGTCCGGTGCTAGAGGTAAAGTCGCTGTACCATACGAAACTTTAGAAGGGACAGGAAAACCAGGAAAAGATTACGTGCATGCCAGTGGAGAACTCATCTTTGATAATAATGAAACAGAGTAAGAATACTAATTATAACTTAATCTATTGTTTCAACATTTTTCAGTAATTTAATCTATTGGCTATTATATTATGGTACATTTACAACACTTATTTGGGAAATTTTCAAGATTTGTTTCAGCATTTAGGATTTTTACTTATAAATTTCAATTACAAAATGTTATATTAATTATTCTTCAATTTTATTTTTTTCCCTCAATTAGAAAATCTATTCCAATCATGATTCAAGAAGAAGACAGTTATGAGAAAGACGTACTGTTTTATGTGGAAATCAAAGAACCCCGTCTATTAGAAGGCAAGCTACATTTGTTTACCTTTTTCTCTCTCTATATATATATATGTCTCCGTTGTGAGTTGTGTATTTGTATGTGTACTGTATTGCTTGCCCTTGGCTTTTTTTAACTCTAATTTGAGGTCTAATTCCGATTGAGTTTTTTTTTACCAAATTATAGTAGAAATATTAGACTTATTATTTCTAATGCATATGAGATTAGAATAGTGAAACGCATGATGATTGGCTGATAATATTTTGTCTCTGAATTTTATGATGGATGGGTTAAGGATTTTGTTGATTGCTGAAAGGAGGATTTCTTTTTGTTCTGTATGCATTTTGTTTTGTCCTTTCTGTATGTCTTACAAGTAATTTTTTTCTGTTCATCATATAAACCATTTTTTTTAGTACATCATACAAATATTTTTTGTTGTGGTAGCTCTGAGCCTTACATTTACCATCGTTTTAAAAGTATATATTTTAAAAGTTATGTTTCCGAAAGTTTTTAATAGTTATATTATTATTCAACTTCTTGTTTTAAGCATACAAGTTTTCATTTACTTTGTCAATTCAAACTCTAGTATACACCATTCAAAAAATGTCAAATTTGTTTGCTGATCTATGTCGTATTTTTGGTTTCGTATGTGCAGACAGTGTTGTAGTGTTCTATTTTGCCCATTTAAGTATATGACACTATGGTACCTACAGTAAAAACCAATTCTATGAAAATTTTCATGGTGCATATTTTTTTTTCTAGAGTCTGTATAATATAAATACAATAATAAATAAAGATTATGCAAGCTCGTAATTGGACTTTACATTTAGAGATGGGAGAAAGAAAGACAATTTTTATGAAAAATTCTTTAAGCACGCATGCTTTTTACCAATACGTGGTTAATAATAACAAGAACAGATAACTTTACTTTAAAAATTAACCAAAAGCTTTTGTCTTACTGTTATAGTCTCTAAATCTAAAGTTTATTTTCCAGTATGCATAATCTTTTTCTATGTTTAATGGGTTTTTTTTTATGTTTTTAGTATGTACTTTAAATTTTTGATTGATATTCCTAGTTTGTAAGTCATAAAAAAACAGTCGTATAACTATATCATAATAATATTAAGCACACGATACTGGGTGGACCACATTTTAAGTATGAGATACAATCGAAAACCAATACAAAACTGTGCCACATTTTTGCGTATATATATATATATACAAATATCCAATAATTCCAACAGTCTATTTGTCCGTTTACATATATTGATCGAAAAAACTCGCCAATGTAGTAATAATTTATAATTACTGATAATGATTGATGACTGATAGTTTAATTATTCAAAACACTAATTAAGTATGAAAAAAAAATTATTATGATTATTAATTCTTTTACAATTTGCAGTGAATTGAAAGTATATAAACATGAAATATATAAACAGGCAAACAGACAAAAACTGAGGTTTAAAATTGTTAGTATATGTATATTAATAGATGCATTAAAATTATAATAATATAGCAATAGAAAACGCTGAGGAAATTTATAACTACACACAGATCTAAAGAAAACTCTAAGAAGATTCTTTCGCAAAAGAAAAAAGTGAAAAAAACTTGAATAAATGTTTGCATGTGTTGGTAATTGTATAAATGGAATGTAATTTCATGAGGTATTCGACAAAAACAACAACTCAAGGATGAAATACTGAAGGCGATGGCTAATTGATTTTTCCCTATTGCATATTTTTGTCCTGACATGTGTCCGTCGTGCATTATTGTTCACGTATCTGCCGTATAATCGTCTCTGTCACGAATGCCTTATTACCAGTAAGTGCGATATGTTCAGAATCAATCAGAAGCTTTACATTTTTTTTTTTAATCTAAAAAACTTTGTCTCTTTCTCTGATTGTAGTTCTTTCTATCTCTTTCTCTCTTGATCCTCTTAAACTTCATTTCTTCCTCTAATATTATAGCATTATTTTTTCATGAATTCATTGAAGTGTATTTTTATTCACAAAATCTATTTTGTATTTTGTCGTTTTTTTTTGGGAACAAAGCGTTGAAGCTTTTGTAAATATTTTGTACATTTTGTAGTACTAGAGAATATTTTATTGAATAAAATTTCTCCTTTTGAATACACTCACAATCATTAGCATTGCTGAGAATTTTGTAATATTTTTGAATTGCTGAAAAAATTTTGAAAAAAATTCATGATTGATTCTCTCTTTTTTTACAATCAGTACTATTAATAACAATTTTTGAAAACGTATATTGTTGCAAATTATTTCACTTTTATAAATTTTTTACTGTAAAAAACACGCAAAGTAACTTTTCTGTTCTTTTTATCCTGCTGTAAAATTTCCCCACAAAACTTCACTTTCTCCATCTTTCACTTTATCTATCATGTCACAGTACTTATACTGTCTTTCTCTCTGTATACATTTCTTAAATCAAAACATGGAACAAAATTTTGATTTATTCCTAAAATATTCAATTGTTCAGTATTCATTCCATTAAGAAATGGAAAAGTCAATATGCATCCCCACTTTCTGTAGTAGTCACACATATCCTCCACTTTCTCTTTTCCCTTTTATATAATCACTTGTGTAAGCTGTATATTACGCATCTATCTACATATCATAGTAGATGATGACACCAATTATCTGTAGCCGATAACTTTGATTTTTTGTGGACGTACTGTAGTTTTTCAGTTTCAGTTATACATATATATTATACCTTTTATTTATTTATATATAGAAAATTTATTCATTGTGTTAGTAAAGTTAACGTACATATATACTTTATGATTTTGAAGCTTAAACTTGTGAAGAAGGTATATTGTTTTGTCAACTATTTTATTTCAAACAAAATTTTGTGTCTTTTCAAATCAAACATAAGATACATGCAGGTTGACTGTAAAATTTAAATGAATTTTTAACTTAAACATATAACATCATGCAATATGTACAAGACAAATTTGAAAGATCAAAAGATTGTAATTGTTTTACATCAATGTAAAAAAAACTCGATACACCTCTCTAAGTTATTTTATTGGTTTTTATTTTATTTTGCACTGATATGATTTTAGTATAATATATACGTATTATATATCATATATGTATACATACATATCACCACACGTACAAAGTGTTGGATATTGAATATGATTATGCAGTATATATTACAAACTATAGATTACATAGACCATAGTGATGGGTATTTTGCTCTGCTAAAATAGAATAGAAAAAAAAATATTAATAGCATAAAGCACATTAGATATTAGATTATTTTTTTTGCAGATTATGTTAAAGGAAAGGCTTCTTTTTTCTTTTGTAGAAAAAATAGAACCATTTTTTAATAATAATTATTACCAAAGTAGCAGTGCGTAGAAAATATCTAATACTATATCATAACATTTAACAAACAGGGGCAAAAAAATGCACTCTATTTACATAAGGCTTGTCTATTAAGTAGACACACAAATTTCATTATACGAAAAAAAGGATGTAAAACAGTCGATTCTTGCCAAGAATCGACTGTTTTACATCCTTTTTTTCGAATAATGAAATTTGTGTCTACTTAATGAACAAGCCTTAGTATAGTTCTACAGTGACTTGTAAGCACATTTAGAAACAGCCACAAATTATAGTATTTTACTTGCATACATAATATTAAATTTATCTACAATACATACTAAAATAACTAATAGAATTGAAACAAAACAAAATCGAAACATGTGTATATAGTGCTATTTTATGTCAGACATGCTTTTGGAAGGGGAGCTTTTTTTACACCACTGATGGATCATTAGAAAATAGTTAATATATAGACTTGTTTTTTTGTCCGCATCTTCCATGTTTTAAAAATTATTAAGCAAGAAATAAATACCTAAAACTTTAGAAAAATTGTACTTTAAAACATTGACGTATATTCAGATCATGGTTTGTTTTTACTTTATTGAGTTTTATGGCAAGAATATTACTTTTAGTTGTTTTTTATTTGAAGGCGACATAACTTTTACGAAATGTAGATAGAATAAATTGACTTGTATAATTTTTTCTTGGATGATCTCACACTTCCATTTGCCGTCCTTATTTGCGACATTATCAAGTTTTAAGCTGACTATTCTTTGGTTGTGTAGATATTTTTGTTACTATTTATTATTAGTAGTTTTACTGTACTATTCTGCACAACGCACAGAGCACACAATCGAATCTACTTTTTTCTGTGTAATATGTAACTCACTTCTTTCGCCATTTCCCATGTTGTGATGTTTTGGGCATTCATTCTTCCTCAATTTTCTTCATTCACAACAGTACGGTATGGATAATGGATACGGTACAGCCTTTTTCTCAACGTAAATATATTTTCGTATGAAATACCTTTTAAAAGAACGCAAAAACAAACAAACATATATGCAAAAGGACACTATTTTTTTTTACAAAGGGAAAACGTTATATATTTTTTGTGCGTGTACGCCCATTTGTAAAATATATAACAAAATATGGATTAATCCATTTTTTCAGTTGTCTTCTTAAAGAAAGAGACATTTTTAATTAATGTATAATTACTATAAAGTTTTTGAGTTTGTTATTTTTACATGACCTGACCATCTTGCTCTATAATGCGGTGCATAGATGTGTTATGTATGGGTAAAGTATTGACAATAATATTATTATCATAATACTTCTAGTTTAACATCATACCATGATATAGCAGTATGATAATATAGTTACAAGTAACTATACATATATACATTACTAGTAATGTATACTCATGAAAAATCAATACGAGTGCTATATATATTATGCATCTTTGACAGTCGAATTTTAGAACATTGTGACTGTACAAAGTTTTTTTCGCATTAATAATACAAATATGAAAAAAGATAGAAACTTTCCTTGTTACACTATATTATATTATGAATATGAAAATATGTATACATATATATGCGAATGCCCATTTTTTTGGACCTTTTCTGAACAACTGAAAAAAATTAAGTATATTTCATTTGGCGTTGAAATTTTTGGTTTGAGCTTTAAAAGATTTGGTTTGAGTTGAATATATTATTCTTTAGCATACTATGAACAAGAATTAACACATTAATTAAGAGTGTTGAAGCTATAAACTTGATATGAAATTGAGCCAGAATGGTTTTTAAATACTGTATTATATATGGTTTTAGTACTTCTCGGTTTTTTGACATAATATATTATTATTTCAATAGGTGCTCATTTATATACAAAACTGTAAATGATGAAGCCTATATATATTTTATTGTTTGTGGTTTGATTTGAGATTTTATGATTCTCTCGTTTCTTTTGTAGCATTTTCGATTTACAGCCTTTTGGTCTTGAAAATTTGTTTTTCTTTCATCGTCTTACTTTTATTATTATTTTTTTCTCATGTTTGATTCATCGTCGATGAGAAAAGTGAAACAGTGTTAAAAAATTTCTCTGCACTTTCCTTTTTGCTGCTGTAAAACTTATCCATTGATATATAATATACATATGTCTAGTAAACCAGTTACTGGTTCATTTTGTATATTATATTATATTTATTGCCTTCTACTATAAAATATTGATTGTACTCGACGAATTACTTACAGCAAAAAGTTTTATTAGATCAGCTATTTGACTCCCATTTTATGACCCTTAAAATGATAAAAACTGTAGTCTACTCAATAGAAAAGTATATATATATACATATATTATGCAATAATTGTTAGTAGTTTTAGTGCAAATCCAGCCTTTTTACTACCAATTTTTTTGACATGATTTAAAATCAGATTGAGAAAATAGTCAACTATAAAATAGATAATCTGTATACATTTAAGTAATTTAATATTTAATATTTAAATATCTACATTATTTACATAGTATTATGAGTACGTCGTATTTTATGGTAGGAGCTGACATATATATATGTTTTAGTTTTATTTATAAATTAATAAATTATAAATAGCCGATTACAGACAATCGTATATAGAACAAGATATTATTGTTCTCTGTTCAGGATCCATTTCCATCATCAGTTTACTCCATTTTTCATAACCTTCCATCCTTCAACATTCGATTCCACCTTTTCTCTTTGTATGCAATAAAAAGTAATGTTTCCTTTGAAAGTTTATAATATTATACTATACCCTAATTCCGAGTTTCCATTTACAAAATTTCAGTATAATGGCAATATTTAAAAAACATTGTTCTTTTAATCCCCTCCCCCTCGATTTAAATACATTAAAATGTATAAAAAGTATATAGTAACCAAAAAAAAGAAAGTAACTTCCCTGTTAAACCTAAAATTTTGAATTAATAATAATTCAGTCATGTTATTCCTTTGAAGTCAACAATTTTTCTGTTTTGATTTTATTCTTTTTTCAACTAAATTTTTCAAGATTTTGCTTTTGTTTATTTCATTATTTGTATAAAGTTATTTATTTTGGAGAAAGTTTTAAAAAATGATATTTATAACGTTTTTCTCTTTGTTTTTTCTCTCTCTCTCTCTCTATCTTTCTGGATTGAAAAATCAATAGACAAACCAGGCGGGCCACTAACAATAGGTAAATACAGTGGGTATAATTTAATATATAATTTCATGATGAATTTTAAAAAATTTGAATAACACAAAAAATCGATATTTGATTGCATAACTTTTGCTTGTATGACTACAAACAGCCATGAAAGAAAAAGAAAATTTAACCAAAGACGAAAAGATAGCTCTAGAAGGTAAGTTTTGTCTCACTCTGCCTCATAATAGCTGAATCCGTTTCCTACCATTTTCATAAAACTTATGGATATATTATACAAATAATGTTATACATTTCTAATAATATATATTACAACATATTATCCGTTAAATTTCTTTGATTGCCTTTCTGTTTTTCTACGTATAAAACTTTGTTTTTCTCTATGTATTATTTTATTTTATTTTTTAGGTTGGCCTAGGCTTGGACCTGATACTAGATCTCAAATTCGAGTTAAGGAGAGTAAGGAATTTAAAGTAAGTACGCCTAGCGAAAAGCGCGATTCCTGTTAAAGAACACGAATTATTCCTCTTTACAGCTTCGTATTTTCAAAAGACAACTCAGTGTAATAGTTTTAATTTTTTTTAATTTCCAGAACACTGTAGATAAGGTAAGTTTTCTCATAGAAAACATGAGATTGTGAAAATAATTTTAAATCTTTTTTCTTTTGTGGGTTTATAATCAATTCCAATTTGAATAATGTTATAATAACCCTCATAAATAATAACAAATATTATATCTATAAATATTTAATTGGTTGGGAAAATAATAGCTGGTACAAAGGGCCAATGCTTCATTACTAGTCGGAACTTCTAGTTGGAAAGAACAGTTTATTGAAGCCATAACAGTCAACGCAGGTACTTATCGTCATACAGTTTTTACCTGAAAGATGTTACTAAAAAAAATTTCAATGACATCTCTCCTGTTAATAGCTTAAAATTTTTAAATTTAAAGGTGAAATGTTTTACTTCATGATTTGAAAAACTTTGTATTAAAAGTATATATATATATATGATGTATAATATTGTATTTTTTACTCGCTACATTTTAGGTGACGATGACGACGATGAAGATGGTGAGGAGAAAGTTCCGTCTTGTGGCGACTACGTCATGCACTTCCTCACTTTGTTTTGGAAGATTGTTTTCGCGTTTGTTCCTCCAACAGGTACTTTTGATGTTTAGAGACTAAAAACTTTATCCTAAATATATATTATATTAATGATAAAATTACTGAGTCTTGTTTTAATTGGCATATTTCAATTTTTTAAGACAAGTTCATGACTGGTATCATTTATCCAATATAGTTATAAGATTTTACTTTTTTTTCTAATATATTTTATATTTTATATTTCTACTCACAGTCATATTTCAGTTTCATCAACAACAATTTTATATTTTTCTGATAAAATTTTATTACGATTCCAAAGCATAATTTCATTGATAACGGAATGTAAACCGAATATATAATAATATATTATATATAATACATAGTTTTTTGACCTTAAAACTGATAATAACTATATTTTATGTATTTATTGAGGTTATATCAATTATTATGTTTCAAGTTTTGTAATATCATTCCAGTATTAATTTTCCTTCTTGTACATCGTTGATGTACTATGATGGTTAGTTTGAACCACCTTGTGGTGAAATCTTTCAAGAAAAACGTCACCAGCAGCATCTTTTTCGGGAAAAATGTGAAAATAAGTAAAAAGGGTGACAAGGTTTTACTGATGAAATACTACATTTTGTTTTTACAGGTCATACGTTTGATAATATTTATATCATGCTTTACTTAACCCTGTAATTCACACGACAGTCATTTCTCGCACAGAATTTGTATAGAAATATGCTTCAGATGCCACAATAATACATTCATTGACTACTATAAACATCTCAAGGGGAGGGTACCCAAAATTGCGTGTTTTTTAAACATAATGTATTCATACTAAAGGGGGTTCCATGCCTCGACACGATAACTGTCTGTCTGTGTTTTAGCAAATTTTTGTTCAGTTGATCGATTTGTGATGCCTGAATACTCTAGTTTTTAAATCCTTCTTTGTTTAGAAAAATGATCAATTTTTTCACTCGGGAAAAAGGGTCTTAGCTGTTTACACTTTACACATAGTGTAAACATCAAACGATATAATATGATCTGTTTGTTACCCTATTTCTCGTATGATGTCACTTCTTACGTACTACGTAATTTCCGTACAACATTAAAATTTAGATTTTTTGTACCCTAGGGGGGTAATGAGTCTGAAAAGGCTTTTTCCTCATGGTGACTCTTGTCCACGCAAACGAACAGACAGAAACACAAACAGACAGTGTTCTTGCAATATATAATGTCAGATTAACTCGGTGGTTTACTTTTACAGATATTTTTGGAGGCTATCTGGCATTCGTAGTTTCTATTCTTGGTATTGGAGCTCTGACAGCACTTATCGGAGATCTTGCAAGTCATTTAGGATGTACTGTAGGTCTAAAAGACGCTGTCACGGCTATTGCGTTTGTTGCTCTGGGAACTTCGATCCCTGGTAATTAAGGGATATGCTGCTAGGAAAGAAACATCTGCTTTAGTAGTCAACAGTATAGTACAAAGATACTTGGCATTCGTGTGATTTTTTTTAATTATATTATAATATTGTACAAATTATATAAATGATAAATGTCGAGTACAACTTTGGATCACTCCAAGTTTAACATTAAGAGTATTGTTACTTTACGTATGGGAGCTCGTCAGTTCTTAAAGTGCGCCAAATGTTAGCACGAGTTCAGTGTGTTTTTTTTCTTTCTTATCTATCTGAAATCTTAATCGTAGTTATGACAAGTTTTAAGAAGCACGTGTAAACTTGTTTGATTCTACATGCATTTTATTTTGTTCTCAAGTTGCAAGTTACTACGATATATTATTATTAATTTTAATATGTGTATAGTATAATGCGCTATAATATTTCATAACGATGTGTCTCAATCATAGTGCATTTTATTCGCTATATCGATAAACCATGAATTATTAGTACAATTTAGCATTACAATAACCTTTTGCTTGTCGTCTTTTCTATTGCTGCATCTATTTACTTAATTTAATTACAGCATAAAAACTAGTTTTACTTAATCTTTAAGGCGATATCGATAGTTCATTATAAGATATACAATATGTACTCTTCATTATGAAGAACAAAGACAAAAGAAAGGTTTCAAATGAAACTCAAATCAGTGGCATAATTTTTTAGCAGTAGTGATGAGTGCCAATTATGGTAGAGTGAAATAGAATGCTCTATCATAATAATTCATGATTTTATGTTTTTGTATGTAAGTGTAACCACCTGTTTGGAATAATAGTGGAGTTCTATATTTAGAGTTTTCAAAAAGATAGAATAATAGTTGTCTATTGTCTACTCCTGTGGATCAGTTGTTGTCGATTTTGAGGTTACTGCGATGTGAAAAACAAGGGATATTTTTGGCAATTATTACTTCCGTTTCTTTTTGTATTCTTTACTATATTTTTTTTGGTACTTTTGTTGCTCCAATTTTTATTACGTATTCTTAATCACGCTGTTGTTATCTCTCTGTACGTCTTTCACTATATGATGTCGCCATAATATTTTCTTCCTAGATATATTGGACGGTTATGTGACTTTCGTTGTATCCATTATTGGTATTGGACTTCTTACGGCGGTGATTGGGGATTTAGCAAGTCATTTAGGATGCACTGTAGGTCTAAAAGATGCCGTCACGGCTATCGCGTTTGTTGCATTAGGTAAATACATCTAAAATACAAAAAATTATTTCTTTTTTCGTTGTAAACTTTCACCTTTTGCATTTTGATGCAATTTTAATTTGTTCTTTATCTTTCGGATAAATAGAATTTACTATTCCATTGAAAATAGTAAAAGGTTTTGACTCCGCCCCAAACCGTTAGTAAATTTCAAATTTTACAGATGTTCCTTGGACGTAATTTCTACGTATGTACGACAATGTATTTGATAGAATTCAAGAACATCTGTAGCGTTTAAAATTTTACTCAGGTCCCGCCTTGGGAGGAGTCAAAAGATTTTACTATTTTCAATGGAATAGTAATCTATCGTTTATAATTTACAGTGGCTAAAAGGACGTGTTTGTCGTTTAAGAGTAAACATAGTCTCACAATCAGACGTTATGAATGAATAAACACGAGATTCGTTTGGAACTTTAGAATAAACCGCTATGATTTTCAAAATCCCAATTTTTCAACCTTCCCAGGGCAAAACAGAATTTTGTCCTTCCTCGATCTGCGACTGCAGTCGCAGCTGATTGAAAGCGCAAATCTCAAATGGTTGTGAAAGTTCAAGATGAAAAGAGTTTTCCTACATGAGAAAGAATAGGATTTATTCGTCTTGTTCTCATGGTTCTGGTTTTGGATCATGATTTTTATTCAATATTATGTTATCAGTTATTACAAAGTTTACTTGTTTACGCCGTTGACTTTTTTTCTTTGAACATTGATCATTTCCAACACTTTCAGTACAGAAATGAATACATGTAGGTATACACAGCTGTTGACAATTTTTAGAGTACTGAAATTTGAATGAAATAGCTTAAACACAGAAGAAAAAACGTTAGAAACATTCTTTTTGTTGACATCCATCTCCATTTCGACAGAGTTGACAAACGGTGACATTGTGAGCTGGTTCATAGACAATCCTTCCTTTTCTGGCTGGATTTAAGTACTCGTACACGAGAATGGAGGGGTTCTTGGCATTCGCCACTTTAATCTGTTGAGTCGCAACGAGGCTGAAGCAAGTTGGCGGAAGTGGCGGGATGGAACTGAAGTAAACGTCCATTTTGGTATTTCCTGCTTTCAGCTCAAATTTATGTGTATTTTTTGGTCTGCCCGCCATAAACTCGGTGCCCTCGTCATAATCCTCTGGATAAAACACGTAGCCGGAAGGAAGGTTGATGGAGGCGATCGAGTCCGCGGCTCCTTTTAAATTGTATGAATGGACACAAAGGTTCACATCAGTCTCAGTCGGGTCGTTTTGATCCGGAATCGTCATCTGCAATTTAAATTGGGACAAAAGAAAAGGAGCATGAAATTAATGTGTAAACACAATGCATTTTGACTTGAGTTGAATTCTAATTTGAATTTGGACAAAATGTAATTTATTTTGTTTGTTCTTACGTTTGCAATGATGCTGAATGAGTCTTGTGGTGCTCTGGTGACTCTGTTTCTAATGGGGACGTGCCAAGTTTTGGTCATTTGAATCAGACCTCGTGCAACTCCTCGTGCTTTAATATTAACCTTTTTGCTGGTGGCTGGAAGTGGAAATTCGTGGAGAACCATCCGATTCCAGCGAGCAATTGTGAGTGAGAGTTCAATGTCATTGTCCTTGTTTTTGGAGGATCCTGATGACGCTTGAATATCCAGCTGGAGCTCATCTTCATCCCGCAAATTTCCCATGGTCTTGAGGGCAAACTCGGTGAGGGCAGTGAGTCCAATTGCCGTATCTTGTGTTGAAATGAAGCCGCCTTGTGGATTCCGCTGGTTAAGAAGCCATCTGTAAATCTTGAACACAGAGCCCTCCATATTTCCCTGTCTCGAAAGATGGGCGAGAAGGGCGTAAGAGGTCATTTCAATTGCCGCTGGGGCAGTTGCCCGCTGTGTTTTAGTGGCCATGTCCCAGTATTTCAACCTGACTCCATCCTTTGTTGTGGTTGTGTTGGCCGCCTTCTCCATTTTTTCAAAAAAGCGGTCTTTTTCTAGGTGATTTCCGGCCATCAAAGTGGCTGCAACCAAATTGGTTATGTAGTTGTCATCGAGTTGAAAGACGGATTCTCTTGAGATGAATCGCATCCCTTCTTGGATCGCCAATCGCAAATAACTGTTTGTGTTTGCCTCGTTGACTCTGATGAGAGCAAGGGTGATGTAGGCTGTCATGGCGACGCCCGCCGAACCAGTTCGACCTCGCATTTCCGGGTGGTAAAATTCGCCCGTTTCCACAAATGATCCATCTTGCTGTTGACTATTCCGGATGAAGGTGGTTGCACGACTGATGACGCTGGGATCAACTGTGATGTACTTGTGAGCCACTGCAAACCACTGAGCGACGTACGCACTCAGCCATACTGACCCTCTAGTACTTGACGTAAAGACGACAAAGGACCCATCTGGTTTGTGGTATTGAAGCTGCTGGCCATAACCTATGTTATGTAAAATATGGAATCAAATTAATGTTGGACAAGTAACAAATCTACAGCCAGAGCAAAATATTACTATTATGATTTTTGGTTAAAGGCTCAGTTTTTTACTTTTTTTTTATTTATTCACCTTTTTCCATATTTCTCCTGGCTGTTTGTATTGTGATCGTGTCATTAGAGTTGATTGCAGTCAAATAGTGAAGAGCAAGAATGTTGGGGACTAGTCCAATCATATTCTGCTCTCCACAACCTCCCGGAAGTCGAAGGAGATAACCCAAATTAGCCACCATTGTGCTCATCTGATGGCCAAATACCGTGAGCTGAAGAGAATTTGTACCCTTGACAACGTTTTGGGGAAATTTTACGTCAAAACTAGCTTCGCGAGTCAGATTCTTGGCACCTAGTTTTTTTTCAAACAGAACAAGCTGAGTCCGAGTTTCTCTCACACCGTCCGGTTTCACTTTCAGAGGTCGAATTATTGAGTCACCAGCTGTTCCGTCTTCAGTCACTGCTTTGACATGAATCGGAATGTTACCAAAAACCAACGGCGTAATGACAAAATGAGCAACCGCAGCGTGATTTTTCTCAACTCTGATGTTACGAGTTGCATTCCCACTGTTTTGCTCTCGACCGTCCTGAAAATCAAAGTCCGAGTTGTTGACTCCGCTGGAAAGAGTGACGAAGACGTTGACATCTCGGTCCAGATAATTGTGGACGATGACCTGGAGGTCAAATGTTTCCAACTTCATGACAGAGTAAGGTAAATTGAGGGTGACGAAGAACGGCATGAATCCGGTGATTGTCGCTGGCGATGCAACGCCAAGTCCGGTTTTTGGGTTGAGTGAAAATCCGGTGATGATCCAGGAAGTGAGAGTGTCCGGAAGGGTTTTGCTCAAAATTGTTGTGCTGCTGTTGCTGCTGCTTTGAAATTCTTCCCAGAGCCACGTCTCGGGGAATTTTGTACGGAGACGAGAGTCAACTTCCGAAATGCTTGCAGCATCTACCGCATTTTCTGATGGAGCAACGTCGGATTCCTCTAGATCGCCATCGCCTCCAAAACT
>JAQGBH010002756.1:0-22758 GCA_034698265.1 Sminthurinus aureus
ATGTTTCGATTATGATAGTCAAACATAAATACGAAACCCATGTTTCGATTATGATAGTCAAGCATAAATACGAAACCCATGTTTCGATTATGCTAGGATAGTTTAACATAAATACGGAACCCATGTTCCGATTATATATTTTTGTCACAGGTGACTGCTATTGCAACTCAACCTCATTTTATGGATGCAACTCAACCAGGAGAGTTATGGGGAAATGTCCAACGACATGAACCAAGAATAAATTCAGGACAAACTCAACACTTAACGGATCAGGAGTCTCGAAGGTCGATTAATTCTTTGCAGCTCATTCCTATGTCCAACAATAAGAGGAAGTTTAACAATCACATACTCAAACACTTGAAGCTCGGAAATCCAATTCGGAAAAGGCGAAAGAAACTCAGCAAAGCTCAACGGAAGCGTATTTCAGGCTAGTATCGGGACGATACTAGTATGGGAGGGGGAATTGACAGAGTCTTGTTACCACGGATACTTCTACACTACTATTGTTATTGTTATGGATTGGAATACAGAATACTGATTCTGTATACTGGGACTGGAGAATTCTCCAGTACATTATATTATATGATTATTAGATATATGGACAAGGATTTCTACAACTAGGATGACACGCTATTAATCGTGTCACTTATCTTCTTGTCTTTGACCTGCGAGGTCACTTGCTACTTTTGCTCTGAATAAAGTTCTACATGTTTTGTATCCGAATAACTCGAGACTGACAATATATATATAGATGATAAATGTACTTACAGAGACATGTGTAAATTCCGGAATCACTAAAAGTTGTATTTTTGATTTTGAGAATTCCGCTTTTGGGGACGACTTCAATTTTATTTGACTGGATATGAACGTAGTGATGGTCCTTCATCCATACTATTCTAGCCCGATCTATTGAACCTTTACCAGCACCAGGACATCGAAGTTTGATTGAAACACCTTGAAAAACTGTTGCTTGTCCCTTCACACTCAAGGATAATTTCTTTTTCCATTCCTGTTGGACAAAAGTACTGGGAGTCGTAAAGGTTTGTGAACCGGATGATCCCGACGAGCCGGATGAGCCAGACGACTGTTTTACTGTCTCTTGCTACAATAAAAAGGAAGTAAAAAGTAAAAGATGCAATAAAATTCTTGAGGATTGAGTACAGTGTAAAGTGTAGTAGTAATGAGTAGTCATCATTGATTATTGATTGTTGATACATTATGATGATGCTAATTTTATGTAGGACATAACCTATCTGAATCAATTTTACTTTGCATGTAGAATAATCTAGAACCTTGAATCTTGTACTCTTTTTCTACACTATTTGTTCTGCACAAAGTCCATGTATTTACGAAATATAAACGAGCCCTTTGTTTGAATGAAAAAGGTAGACAAAAGAAGTTTCTCCTCCAAAAATGTTGCACCTATGCAGGATTTACGTTTTACGTATATGAAGAATGTAGGCGAATGGCGATTCGTTTACTATTTAATATTTACAGCCTACCAATACATAAAATGTGAGAGGTACAAACTGCATTTCGAATTTAGAATGTTCCGGTTCCAGTTCTGGCTGAACTCTAAACATAAACGTAAACAATTGATCGAGGGCCGTAATCCATAGTATAGCAAATAGCAAGGCCTTATACATTATATAGAATACACAAGAGATAACATGTATGCGTGCAATTTTCAATTCTGGCTTCTGGCTTCTGGCTTCTACCCAGATCCCAGATCCCAGATTATCTTCCCAAATCTAAACCCCAGGAAATTCTGAACATGAAAATGCTCCCCCCGAAATCTTATGAAGCTGGAATAATTGATTTGAGATTGGTGGTTTCTGGTTCCTGGATTTTGGCTTCTCACATGTCATAATACACCATACAGCGAAAACCGTAAAGCGTAAATATGTTATGGAGAACAATAAATTTTGTATAGGTTTTCAAAACGAGTATCTCCAATCTCAATTCAATCACAATTCACGGAATACTAGAATTTAGCATGGATATCAACAAAATATAAAAATGATGATAAAACAGTACTAAAACTCTATTTATGAAGACAATATAATATATTGGTAATTAGTAGTAAAAAAAATCACAGCAAGAAACTCATTGCAAATGTCCACTATCAACTATCAACTATCGAACGTCAACGCATAATATTATTATTCTATATGCAAATATAACATAATTCAACCTGTCATCTGTTATCCGGTATCTGGTATTGGATTCAGGATAAATTGTACTTTATTTACTTTATTCAAGTATTATTACTTCAGTACGTACCTTGGTTCGTCCACATGGTTTTTTGTTGCACTCTCGAACGTCTAAAGGTCGAGCCTGTTGACAATGCCCTTCCGGATTAGGCCATTCCACAATCTGCCCCAAAGCCAGAGATTGTTTGCAATAAAGTGGTCTGTAATCAAACACAAGCAGAAACACTAATTATTTAATATTTATACTTGAGTGAAAAATTACGGTATCTTTGATCTTAATAGCATAGCAATTAGCAATTATTAAATATGTACAGTATGTACACGCTCTTCCACTCAATTTTCTCACCGTGTACGAGTTCCCCCTCCACATGGTTTGGAACACTACAAGGGGAAGCAAAACAGAGAATTGTTTAATGTTTAATGTGTATTTTGTATTTAGAATTTTGAAACTTGAACATTGAATAAGTTAATGAAACTCGGAATTATTTATAAATTTATTTTAGTTTTCCGTACTCGATCCCATTCTCCAGTTTCCCAGTATGGTGCACAATTGATAGTGTTACACAGCCTCTCCGTTCTACATAAAACAATTACAAGAAACGTTGATTTCGTATTTTTCATGAAGGGTGCATGTGTTTGGTGCTGATTTTTAATATAGATAATTGGTATATGCACAATGTACATGAAATCTGCAGGGGAAATGATAGAGGTTTACATACCTTGGCGTTGGTTGAGGACAGATACTGTTTGGGACAATGACGGTGTTTCCACGTGTCACTTCATGAATGCAAGAAACCTGTGAATCAAAATCAGTCATTTCAAGTGGAAAGGCACAGGCGTATCAGTCAGTACTTGAGATTTATTATACAGATTAGAACGTTTAAAATCAAGGCTCGGATGAAACTTGATAAAGTTCGGCAAAAATTGTCAACTTTTACTTTATATTTGATCCGTCTTTTGTTTGGAAAAATGTCCAATTTTTCATTGTAACCAATAATCAAGCATTTAAAATTAATTTTTGAAGAGCAAGTCATCAAAGCTGTACAAAAATGGTGGACTACTTGAATCTTGGGTCTTGGGTAGCCTAATCAGATTCCTCGTTCCTCATTGGCCATTGGCAATGTTAGGAGTTTAGAACTCAAAAGATGGCCTTGATTCAAAGCTGTATGCAAAAAAATTCTTTATCTTTTCTCAAACTTTCTCTCCGCTGGAATTGGCATGAGCATCATCAGTTCTGTGCCGTGAGATCAAATATAATATGTAAGATTTAAGGTAAAAGTAAACTTAAAATGATAGAGATTTCAGACTTTTTATATCTATTCTTTACAGAATGCAGGGTGTATAGTGTATACACATGCAAAGAGCGAGTCGAGCTAAAACCAAAAAAATTCGTCCATTTTCGTACCCCCATTTCTCTCTATTAGTCTCTCGTGATGCCCAATTACATTTATCTCTCTATTTATTTTCCAGCTTTAGCTTTAGCTTGTACATTGTGCAATGAACAGGGAACATTTTGATTTTTTGGTATTGGTATTTGATGTCCATTTTCTTATATTTACTCCTCTATTTTTTTCTCTCTCTCCCGCTCACTTTCTCTTTCTCTGGAGTTTAGGCCAGACTCGTACTTTTAGTCCTGCTTTTGTATTTTGTACACTATACAACATACACTCTATACACTCTATATATGCCTGTCTGTCTGTTTCTGTTTCTCTAATTGTTAAGAAATGTTGTGATTTGATTGATTTCTTTCTCAAAGTCCGACTCAAATTGAATCAAATGAAAGTAATTGATAGATCGGCGGTGGAACGGAAATTTGACCCCTTAATCTTAAATTTACAATCTACAATAGAGCTTGAATCTACGAAGTACATACATATAAACACTGCACTCGGTACTCTAGAGATTGTACGTTATAAATCGCACATGTTACATCTTACATGGTCTTTTGCTTTCGATTTTCGATTCTTTCTCTCTTTCCTAAAAATACAAAGGGAAACTAAGAGAGTGTAAAGTCGGGAAGCGAGAGAGAGAGAAAATGCATAGAATGAAAAATATTGGCAAAATAATGGAAACTTGCCAAAGGGGGCTGAAACTAGAAACTAGAGAGTTTTGGAGATTTGAGATTCGAGAGTGCAAGAAGAAGTGAAAATTGAAAAGGATTCAATCACTATTTTATTCATTATTTTATATTTTATACCACTAGATTCTACATTTTATATGGTTTATTGTATTGCTGCTTATCCCAGGGCTTTCCGATTTCCAATATAATGGAGTATTAAGCATTGAGCATTGACCAGCACAGCATCAGCAATGGAAAATATATCACATATTATCCATAAATTTATGGATATAACTGATAAATCCAAAATGGTATCAGATATACCTACTTTGTTTTGAAAACTGATTGTGGATGAAGCGGGCAGCACTCAATTCAATGCTTTATGGATTAAGTGTTTTTATACTGGGGTAAGTACATGTCTAACGTAGAGGTAGGCGTGTACTGTTTTGCTTTGTGGCTTGATTTTTGATTGTACTGTGGGATATGGGATATGGGATGGGGATTGTAAATTTAAGTGCTCCATGCTTAATGTTTAAACATGCACATATCTATATCTATAAGTACAATAAATGTAATGTATAAGCTTGGAACTTGGAGCTTGGAATTTTCGCCTTCAAGTCAACACATCTCTAAATTTATTTTTGGAACCTATTTATCATCTCATTCTTCTCTTCATCTGTTCCGAGTTCCAATTCTGGGAATCCTCTTATACCCAGTACGTAGCATGTATACATACTCACTACTCACTGGTACCAAAACCAAAACCAAAAACACACCAGCACACACAAGACACAAGACACAAGCACATGACATTGCATTTCATTTCGCTGTATTGGATTGCATTGACTTGAGAGTTGAGAACTGACAATGGACACTCAAGGGGTGTCCGAAGAGTTAAGAACCGAGACCTAGGTCATTCGACGTAGTTTTTCACGCTGATTCCGAATATCCACACCATTTTTCAGAATGGGGCAGTTAAAAAACCGAATAATTTGAAAAACTGGTTTTTCATTGTAAAATTATGAAGAATTGTAAAACTTGGACGCCGTGTAACTTTTTACAAACGTTTTTCTGGTTTTTGAATCTCAATTTTTCGACTTTTTCTTGATTTTGAGCAAATACATAGGCCCATTCTGAAAAATGATGTGGATATTTGGAATCAGCGTGAAAAACTACGTCGAATGACCTAGGTCTCGGTTCTTAACTCGTCGGACACCCCTTGAGTCTCCATTGTGAGAGAAAGAGATCATTCTATGATTCATAATATAGAAAGTGGTTGTATTTATTTCATTGTTCTCTAGTCTGTACCATGCACAATTTCCATTGTACATTGTACACGCCACGTGTCTATCCAGTGGAATGGAAGGAAAAGGAGAGAGAGAGATGAACTGTTTTCAAGTGAGGGCTATGAAATGAAACCAAGTGAAATAATATGATATGAAATACGATTCTAGATTCTAGATTCTAGAATATAGAATCTAGATCTGGATTCGGGATGGCGATGGAAAGTTTGTAGGAGCAACTAGGCAAGTCACCGTCAATATCTGTAGTAAAAGTAGTAATAGTTGTAGCCGTCGCCGTAATAATAATATATGTAGAAATAATAGGAGAGTACTACGAGTTGTAGATTGTAGATTGTAGAATTTGAAGATAAATAAGTATAACAGTGGAGATATATCATAATATATCATATATAAAAATATAGATATTAGATATGCTCTTGTAATTCCTCAAACCCCCAAACCAACTACCAAATGTCCACGAGTTGAGAGTTGAGAGTTGAGAAAGTGAGAGAAGGAGAGAGTAAAAGTCAGCAGAGTTTTTCCTCTTCTTCTTCCTCTCTCTTGTCCTTCCCGTTTACCGATATATTGTTACTAGATGCAGTATACAGTAGAACAAAGAGCAAACACATAGACGAATAGAGAGAAAGAGAGAGAGAGAGAAAAGAAAGCTTTTTATATTCCATCTCTATTCTTTGTCCTGTTTCTTTTCTCTATTTTTTATTACACGGACCAAAATCGAGAAAGTTTCTAGTTTCTACTTTCTACATACAGTCTACATTCAACATACAACACACTACCTTCTACTTTCGACTTTAGCAACTACAAACCAAGGACAAAATCAATTTTCCACCATTTTCATCCCAAACAAGGAGAAAAGAGGGCAAAAAAGCGGAATCAGTTAATCCTCGGCCCATTTCTCTTCTCTTTACTCTTTACATTATTTAATTACATATGATATATTATGATATATAGGACTGTATCATTAAATACACTAAACACGAAATACGTATATGACAGCTGACTTGTAACTTGTGAGTACAGAATCTTAGTTTTTGGTTCTTGGTTCAAAATCTTGAAGAAACGTGCGTAGACCACTGATTTTACTCCGGTCCAAACTCCAAACCGAATGAAAATGGGTTTCCTAGACGTTTTACGTGTCCAACAATCATTCTCCATTGCCCACTGTACTCGAGCCAAATCAACTCCATTCTGTTAACTAAGTCTGTATTTTAAGCTACCCGTTTTGACTAATTCGGATTTTGGAATACATCTTTCAAAGTACAGTTTGTACTTTAAGAGTAAAGCTTTAGCCGTGTTAAAATTGAGAATTCAGAATTGAGGGGGTTGAAATTACTGACCTCACGAGTCATGACACCGCCTGAAAAGAAAAAGTATAACATTATCCATTGTTCAGTCCATCTGACGGGTTTTTGTTTATTATTATTCAATCTTTGGTAGAGTTTTTAAAAATTTTTAAATATTTAAACATTTTATGAGAATGTCATACCTCCACATGGTTTAGAGCACTGTCCAAAATCACTCACATTCCATCGGGGTGGACATGGATGATCATTACAGGTTCTTGTTGTGGCGATATCCGGTTGTGGTTTATCCATGCACAAGACTGGTGTTGCAATTCTTTGGTCATAATCTCGTACACATTGAATCATGGCCTCTTGAATTCCTGTGAATACAGATAAAATAAAATAATATGCAAAATGCAAGGCTTATAATTTCTAATTCTAACTTGTAATATAATAAAGCGACTGTACGTTGATGTACATTAAACACCAAAACCAAAAGCCTTTGAGAAATTTCATCGTGCATTATGAACAAAATACAAGCTACCGCAAAGCTGGTAGTGATTTAGTATTCATTATACAGGAGCCGCACAGGTATTTTTCATCAGAAATTTGAAGGTAGAAGAAGAGGGAGAACGGAGAACTGTCTGACAGTTTATCATTTACATATGAATTTCTTACCTCCGAGGCAGGAAGCGGAGCAGGGTGTGTAACCACTCACTTTCCAGCTGAACGTCATATCTTGCATTGAAATTCCAGGGGGCAGACCAACCGTAATCGTTTTGCGAAAATTGGACGATGAACCAGAATCCGCATCTGCTAATGCCGCATGATGAGCATCTGACAAATTTTCCACATCCTCCGACCCTCGATCCCTATTGGAATACCAATACCAATTCACATGAACATATTTAGACTAAGGGGTTTAATGCGTCATAGATATGCACATAATATACGTTTTGTTTCATTTGACATTTTGATATTTTGACATGAATATGCACATGAGAGAATCTAGAATCTCGGAGCCTCAAAACTAAAAAAACCAAACAAAATCAGTCGTATATATGCAGTAATGTGCTCATAAATTTAAAGATGACTACTTTCCAATTAGTAAAATGTCCCTTAAACAGGACTTGAGCCATGAGCCTTTTGAGCGCATAAAGTCGACATTATCAAAATGCCATTATTTTTGGTACTTTATGAATGAAAATACTTCATCAGATATCAGACGCGGACATATCGAACGTCGAACGTCGAACATAGCTATTTTCCTAGAGCTTATCAATATTTAAATAAAATAGCATTTATAATCTACATATGTATTTATGTTTAGAATGAAAATAAAAGGAAATATTGTGCTTACAACTGCTGGGGACATGGACGAGCAAAACATGACTCCTTTTCTAGTGGTTTGGGTCCGGGACATTCTTTATCCGGAAGATTGGCAATTGTTCTTGAAAATTCGAGGAATATTTTACATTTGACTTCTCGTCGTCTCACTCCTTCTCCACAAGTCTGACTACACGGTCCCCATTCTCCAGCTACAAAACTGTATTATCCCCACCCACAAAAAAGACGACGAGACAAAACATAACAAAACAGAGAAAATAAAGAAAAACCCCCAGAGACATAATATAATATACTTTATTATGATTATTATTAACTCCACTACAGATTTATCTGTTGTATGTTGTCATCTCATTCATCAAGATTCAAGAGAAAACATAAGGCAAATTTTCCACAGCCAATTCCAGCTCACAACATACAATATTATGCATAAATAATATCAAACATTTATAAATAAACAAACAGTACTGAAAAAACATGCAGCCGCAGGACGTTAGTTTAGATTTGCAATTTACAACCATGTACATTTTCATTTGACATTTAAACATATTTAAAGTCTAGTTTAAAGTATACAAAGTACAGATCTATTTAGAAGCAAATACTATTTAGTAATATAATATTATATCCAAAATCCAAAAACAAACCCAAACCTATAACACTAATTAAGTATTATGAAAATTCTTCATAAAAATATAGCGTACTTTTATCAATTATTGCGCACATATAATTATGGTACAAAAGTGAAAGCAAAAAGCCATGCTCGTGAAACAGCCAATTATAAAATATGCATATATATCATATCCAATAACTATTTGAATTTTAGAATCTAGAATAACAAAATTATCATCCGGTTTACAGTACTTTACGTGTTCCCCGTGTTGTAGAAGTCTGTGAGCTACTAATTAAAATTAAATGTCGCACGGTTACTTTTATAATAATTATCATGGCATAGAAAATAGAAAACCTAATAATTTCATTTGAAAACATGGAATAAAAGAATATGTAATTTTAGAGCATAATGTACTTTGTAAATTGTAGAATGCAGACTGCAGACTCATTTCATCTTATCTTTTAGTGTTTGCCTCATTACAGTAAAAACGTATACGTCATAAACGCAATGTTCTGGATTCTGTATTAATGAAGATACGTAAAGAATGTCGGTTTGATCTGATTGTACGAAAGGAAAGTCTTTGAAAAACATCTGCAATTAAAAAAATTCCTCTGGGATTTTTTCTTTGAGGTTATATGAGTTTTTGTGGAGGTTTTACTTTGAAAATGTGAATCTGAAGAAAATGAGGAAATGGCATTCTTCATAATAAAAGGTGTGTTTCAAGTATGTACAATGTACAATGTTCGACTACTACCAAAAAATACAGAGGGGAAGAGAAAGTTGAGTTGTCTTTTAAGGTTTTTTAGAACCGACTAGACCGAGACAGAGACAGAGGGAAAGTATTTTATTTTATTTATTTTGGGATGGAGCTTCGAGGCTCCGAGAGATGCGTGAATGAAATAAAAGTATAAAGTGTTATTTCACTTTGTAAAATGTACAATCTACAGTGTACAGTCCAAAATATCCATATCCATATACCCACAGAGATCATTTGCTTTAGATTGCTTCTTTTATTTACCCTTTACTGTAACGTTTGTATGTATATAGTTTATACATTTAAACATGCATCTGGAATCTAGAATGTAGAATCTAGAAAAAAGTGAGACGAGAAAAATTCTTGAATACCTGCTATCTCATCCTTTTTAAAAGTGTTGGAATGGATCATGTTGACTAAATCAGTATCATTCAGTTTTCTACTCTTCTGGATTCTGTACATAAAGTTTTGTTTACTTTTCTCTACTGTCTACAGCATTTATTTAACAGGTTTACTTAACAATAGTCCCGCTGTGATGAAGTCAATAGAAAAATATGACGAAAAACTCGAGTGGTCGTTCCTTATATATTAAATTCAGGTACGAGATTTTTGAATGCCTGAATTTTATAAAAGTGAGGGTGTTTTTTATCACCCCTTTACTCCATTATTATTTATTATACTCTAGTATTACCTATGTCTTTGTTTACTTTGAACATGTTGGTAAAAGGTAATCTTTTAGGAAGCGAAGCTGAGCATTGCTTTCCTCGTGTCTGTCCATGGACAGTTTGAGTGCACTTATCGTTGATTACTAAAGTAGCTCCTTCTAGCAGTCAAATTTAAAACTCGGTAGTGCTGCCATATAGCGGAGAAATTTGGAATTCTTTAGTCACGCCATCTATCGGACATATTTAAAGCGTTCGTACGAAGTGCACGGCATTAGTTCTGTAACGGTGGACAGACACGATTTTTTTATCAGCTTTGCTTCCGGAGCCTACATCAGCATCTAAAATCGTCACGAAGTTCGGATTTTTATAACTTGATTCATATTTCACATAGACAACTGTTGTAACTATAACACAAAACCAAACTGAAATTCAAACAAAGTAAAAAACACTAGTGGTAATCATTTACTTAAACAAAAAAAATCAAAGTATATGAATACTCAAAATTCAAAACACACATTCAAAAACTGCGTTAGAGGTGAGATGAAAAAATGTGAAAAACGCAAAGTGCGAATGGCGTACCGTGTTAGTGAATCCAATCAACTTTGTGAAACAATTCATTCATTATCTAATTTGAAAAGTTTCTGTGAAAAACACCACACAAAAATTGTGCACACTTTGGCCAAAGTGTGTTTTGATACTATATTATAGCAAAAATCAATATTTTTTGTTGTTGCAGTGAGCAATGTAACTTTTTGTACATTATATTATACAAGTCTTGCAGTGTCAGCAAAGTATATTACATTATTTACACAAGAATGGTCTATTAATTAATATTTTTAAAACTTTTAGCATTTAGCTTCAAAGTTCAAAGTGAATGACAAAAACATTTACAAAAAAAAGTGTTTCTAAACTCTAAATCATCAATGGCACACACACTACCACACCATTTAAAATTTATCAAGATCAACGTGAGAATACTGATAATTGCGTGTATCAAAAGAGTATCAAGTACATTATACGTAATATACATGTACATAATACATTTAAATTATAAACATGTGTACTATATACAGCATTTCCTTCCGCTAATTCGGACTATACATTTATAATATTATTTATATTGTGAAAGTGAATACAATTTGTACAAATATTTCTATATATTTATCTATGGTGTGGTGCTCGGGCTTTTTTATGTGAAGACAAATGTAAAAAAAAATGGAGGAAAAATATCAAGAAAAAAATTACCCTACCTTAGGAAAAACCATCCACAATAAAATCTGACTTTCCACCTAAAATAAATAAATAAATAATTATCTTATTATTAAGTTTCATGTAAAAAAACGATACTTTTGAAAAGTAAAAAAATCTCAAACCTTTTCTAGTCAAAAATGAGTCTGCTGTTTGCTATAAATTATAAATAGTTTTACTCTAGTACTTAAAGGCAAATTAATTCATTTATACTCACTTTTTTGTCTACAAAAATCACGGGGACACACGTTTTATTTTAATCAAAACTGTAAAACCTCTTGCCTGTTTCCGTTGATAATTGATTCCTAATTTCTAAGCATTATTTATTATACTTTCTATCTATCGGAAACTCTGAAATTTCTACTGTATGTATTTCAACTCTTTAATAATAATTATTATGATTATCATTTATTATTGCAGTACTTAAACTATAATATGAAATAACGCATGTGCATCAATACTGTTCTCATTTACAAATATGTTCTTCAGATTACGGTGTAAAAACGATATACAGACTCCACAATCCACATAAATCACATTAATCAAATATATAGATTTGAATCTGGAATAGAAATTCTACAAAGTACCACTATGCAAATTGCAGCTTACAGAAAAATTAGTAAAGAAAAAATGGTAAATGAAGATACTGTAAAGACTGTAAGTAAAATAGAAAACGGACAAACGGGAAGCATATTATAAAATATGTTATGATGTATTATATTATAATATAATCATAATCATACACAATACGAATGAGTAAAAGCATAATGACAAGACATAATAGTAATATATAATAATTGAATTTATAACTGTAATTAAACTACATTCAAGTCAAATCAGTTTTATGACGGTTGAAAATTGACAATTGACAGCTGCAGCTGTAGCTGATTGTCATTCCCGAACTTAGAAATACAGAATACAGACACACGCTAATTTAACACTTGCAAGTACTTGTCTATCTAATATCTAGATTCTAGGTAATCTTTGATCTTACGTCGCTTCAGATGGAACAGCATTCCTATCAAAGAGAACAGCGTTATCCATTGGTGGATATGGTTGAATTAGCGGTAAGGTGTGTTCCTTGGGCAACTCCTCAATAACTATCATTAAAATTATGATCAAATCACCCATTATCCATTAATCATCATAAAAATAATTTGTCATTTAGCATTTACTATTTAGTACAATATTCTTTAGCTTGTCTCTAATGTATGATGTATGATGTAAGATATTATAGTTTACAGAAAGTAGAAAGTAGAAAACTTACAGTCTTCTCCTTCTTCCTCACTGAGATCAAAAAAGTTTTCCAGGGTTGAAGTTGACATGGATAAGGCTCCAGCTGCAGCAGTGACGGGATTTGTCTCCTCTGTGGTTGTTGTTGTTGTTGTTGTTGATGGTGATGGACAGGGTGGAGAGTCTTCATCTGAACATGGTTTTGAATCTGATGGTAACAATCTCGGGTCACAGTTTGAACTTGGTAAATTATGTGCATCCCGACAAACGACATTCCGTGTTTTCATCCCATATGGACCACAAGACGTGGAGCACTGGAAAGTAGAAAGTAAAAATACATGAATACCTATAGAGTACGGACTGCCGAACACTTGGCTCTTGATTCTTGATTCTTGGTTTACTTTGAACTTTGAATGACAAGATTCTATTAACGCATAACGCAACATATAACATACGACATGTGTAAGAGGGGACATGTGTGTAATTTTTATTATAGAAATGATACGCATTAAATTCCTATTTGTGTGCAAAGGTACAATATAAAAAGCTCAAGTTTTGACCAATGGTTCGTACTTTGTACAAGAGAAGAAGAAGAAGAAGAAAAAAGAATAAGAAAAGAAAACAAGACAGGAGGAAGAAAAACATCAGCTGAGGTAAATTGCACCAAGGGGAATATTCTTTCCAACCATGTTTTTTATTAACTTTCTCCCACTGAACAGCTGTGAAGGCAAATTCCAGCCAGGAAACTTTCTTTTTCTTTCTCTTGATACTAGATACAAGATCCAAGTGTCAATGTATGTATTTACCACAGCACGGAGACAAACCGACGTACAACAGATAACAGACGATTCCATCACGATTTTCACGTAATATTATATACATTGTACACACGCACAAAACACAAAACACAAAACTGTACTACTTTCTCAATTCTCATCCATTCTATCCAAGTTTATACTCATGTACTTTTATGCTCTAGCTATTGTAAAAAATGTACTTATAAAACACCATTTTACATTTTATGCGTGCAAAATGGGGAAATCTATCTAGGACACAGGACAACTGTAAAAAATGACAGGTACAGATTGCATCTGCAGTTTAAAATATCAATAATTTATATTGTATCAAGTCTCAAGACTCAAGACTCAAAAGTAGGATTTTAAAAATAGTAATATTCCCAAAAGCTGAAAGTGAAACTGAAAAATGTCCGGTATTATAATGGTATAAAAAGAGAAACAGCTTAGAGTTTAGAATTTGCTTCATATTTTTACGAGCATTTTTTTTCTAAAATAATGTACAACGCGCCAAATCCTGTACTTTTTGTATTGTACATTGTGCATGCTGATACAACTTTCAGGCAAGTATGATGGACATGGAATATGAGTATGTCAAATGTCAAGAGTAAATATGAGAAAGAATGAGCTGAAATCCGAAATATAATGTAATGTCTCAAATAAATGGGCTCATATTACATTTTAAGAATACAAACAAGATTTTTCTATTAGTATTTTCTTTCCTCATCTCATGTTCTCCCAGTTCTGAGTTCTGAGTTCAATCGTGCAGGAAAAAGTTCTTGCTCCTATAAATACAATACTACATAATATAAAACAAAACATGGGACAAAACATAATACTAGTAGTTAGTTGTACTTATTTGTATTTGTGTTTGGATTTTGTTGTCGGGAACTCTTGTTACACATTAAACATGATGATTGTGACTGTTATGAAATTGAGTGAGCGGACAGGCGGAGCAAACAAACATGTTGTAATGTATCAACATTAGTCCAAACTCTAGAATCCAGAATCTAGAATCCAGAGTTCTGTCCTGTCCATCTACGTGTATTAGCCGTGTCACATTAAGAAAAGGAACAAAAGAAAGTTCAGTTCTGTGCCACACACAAACCCACATACGATAATATTACACAGTACATGCGATACATGTTGGTACGGCCGTTTTCCGCCTTTTCGTGTACTGCGAGACCTGAGACAAATAGCAAGTAGCAAACAGTAGGAAGAAAAATGTAAGGTGTTCCTGGGACAGATTTCCTTCTCCTTTTCTGTCTTTTATGTGGGTGTGTGAAATGTTGATGTATTCCAAAACAAGTTCAAAGACTTGGCTGTGACAAGAATATTTGTGCATTGTACGTTGTACACAAGTACCAATTTGTACAATGTACAATGTACATAATACGTTCATAGAAATATTTGGTCTACTTATTTACTTTGTAAGCGGTGAAAATAAATAAGAATCTGACTGGGAGGCATTTGTCTGTTTTCCCTGCGTACGTGTGACTACATGCTACATGAATCTACTTCTAGATTCTAGAATCTACAGTCGACAGTCTACAATTGTCAACTCCTAACCTCCACAATGCACATTTTTCGCAGGACGGTACATGTAAAAATACAAGTACAAACACAAATAGAAAATACGCACATGTCTTCAACTATGAACTAGAGAACTAGAGAGCGAGGACAGACAGAGGACTAACTGACAATATTTTCTCATTTTCTCAATAACTTTATATATAGAAAATGCTGAGCATATAGAATGTACATTGTACATAATGCATTCTCCTTTTCTTGATGATGATTATAAAAAGGCCAGAGACCAGACCAGACGCAGGATAAAAAGTAAACGAGAAACACCACATGATATCATTTTATAATAAATGTAGAACACAAAGGAAAAAAGTACATGTAGTATGTAGTGGTGATGAAGAGAAAGAAGGAGAAAGCAGATACTCGACTACAGAAAGGAAGGAAAAAACCAAAACGAAAAGGAAAATGGCAAAGGACGAACAAGAAGCACTGGCAGAGAAAACAACCAGAGAAGAATAAAGTATAGTTTTGTATTGTGTATTGTGTAGTTGTTATTTTTTTTGGGGAAAAAACTTACGCTTGACCAAGGCCCGGCATGCCAATGGGAGCAAACAGGTTCCAAATTGCATGACTGTTGATTTATTGGTTTACGGCTGTGGTGGCATAGCTTATCAGCAACCTGCGGAGAACAAATGAAACACACTCAAATTTAAATTCACATTTCATGGCATCATAATACATATAATAATATAATATAATATAACATATAATTCAAGCAACATTGTGTAACATTAACATTGCAATATGAAATATGTACCATGTAATGCAATGTTTTTTATGACACTCGAGAGTCTTTTATCAATTATTATGCAAGTGAAACCACAATATAAAATGTAAAGAACTGATGCAAAAATCCAGTCATCTCAGCACTACCTATATCAACAATAATATTCTCAAGTTTTCAGTCACCACAACCACAAATTTTCTTTGCGTTCCTAACTCAGAATGTAGCACAGATTATGCTTTAAATTATGCAGATTCTATGCCCATTTCACCAGCACAGCAGACAACACAGTATAAACTTGGGCATTTCATGTAATTGAAAAGCATGAAAACTGGAAAGGCGGAAACAATTCATTTAGATGGAGCTTGCGAATAAAAAACCACATCAGCGTCATTTCCTCACAGTAAACAAGGAACAGTGAACTGTGAACAGAGTGGAGGATAATAGACCTAGACATGAAAATGAAATTATATGATATGAAAACGTCAACGGCAATAACAATAACAATGACATGATACGACATGGAATGGAATGGGCTAAAAATTATTTGATCATTATATCTCCCAACCATCTTCCAGCTCCCTCGTCCAGTTTCCAAATTCAATGTCCAATGTTCAATGTCTATGACACATAATATCAGTAGTAGAAAATATTTTTAGTTTTACGACAACTATTTTGGGTCTATCCACTCTATTAGTATCTTTTTCATGAACCTTTGCCCGCTATCAGGATCATCTCCACTTGAATCCACTCCATGTTCTCCAGCCTCTGATCTCCACTCTGGTGTCCACAATCTAAAAATCTATAATGTGCAACTATTCAAGCCATATGGACCATCATCCACTTTTGGCTGTATCTACTTTCTAAATACAGTTGTAAGTTGTAAGTTGTAGGAAAGGAAGAGAAAGCGGCTTAAATCTATCCATTCTTCCAATTCTTCCAAGAATAGAATAGAGTTAGACCAACCACAAACTGAAACTGTCGACGGCCTATCTATTCGTATACTCTTACATATACACAGACACAGACACATATTCCGAGAAAAGGAGTAGAAAAGGAACAAGAAGAGGAAGGACGGAGATAGAGACCAAACGGGATTTTTGAGTGCTCACTTCATTTTATTTCATTGACTCTCATTCCCGCTTTCATTGGACTGGATCGGATTGGGCTGGATTTGGTTTGGATTTGAAATCAAGCTATTTCACCAGTCCAGACCAGACAACAGCACGACTGAAATTATATCAAATCGGATCCAAATCAAAATAAAAAAGCCCCGCTACAGAAAACAGAAAAACCATGGACCGTATCCTTTGGCTTTGTCTTTGCTGATACTGTGATGCTAACGATGTGATGGGTGATTGGGGGTTTCATTCGGTATTTGAGATTATTGATTAAACGTATTCGCTGTACACTGTACAAGGGAAGGACAAACAAGAGTATTAGAGTAAATACAGGAAAATTCTTGATTCACCTACTGATGACTGTTGCTTGGAGTTTGGAGTTTGTAGTTTGTAGTTTGTAGTAAACGGATCTGTGGTTTATAGTGGATTTTGTAGGCATATAAAAGTATAAAATCTTTACACACACTTCATTATCATGACAATACCGATGACAATGACGAGGGGCAGTATAATATATAATACATAGGATTGAAAGTGTAATTGACAGAATACAGAATAGTCGTAGCCTGTAGCATGTAGTGTGGTTTGACAGAGCAGGACAGGGGCTAATGATAGCTTAGGTAAGAGCATCTTTTGTTAGCCCTCCATGATTTTATTATGACAGAGGAGAAGAGAACAGAACAGACTAGAAGAGAAGAAAAGAAGCAAGTCAAGCATAGGACACAGGACAAAGAAAGGAAAAATCTTGTACAAACAAACCCACACTTAAGCTACTCACAAGTCACAAGTCTCGAGTCTCGAGTATCAAGTCACAAGTTGAATCAGTCCGAGTCAAGTACCAAGTAGTTGTAGAGCGTTGAGTCTAGAGTCTAGAGTCAAGAAAAAATCCTTTGTCTGTCTTTTCCATCTATTTATTTTACACTGTACACTTTACGCTTTACGTATTATACAAAAGGATGCTTTCAAATTTCTCATGTAAGACAACAATAATACAAGAGTATTCTAGTTGTGCACAATGCATAATAAAGGACCTTGAAGATTCTGTACTGACTTATATATCTTGACTGGCTTATCATGGTCAATGGTCAATGGTCATGGTGTGACATATGTACAATGTACAGTTTTTAGCAATGTAATTTACAAGCTTTCAGTTTTTCGCATTTCCTCCCACTTTTTCCTTCTTTATTTCCTCCCTTGGTTCACTTTCTTTAGCTATTGTATATTTTTGCTAAAGATAGTGAACATGCGGGAAAATAGACAGATGAATACTTATGTACCGAGCATTTTTACTTACATTGAATTCTAGATTCGGATACGGATACGGATTTCGTATCTCACTATTTATCCGTTGACTTGTTACTTGTTACTTTTGTTCTCGTTGTACCCTTCATTTAAATCTCGGTACTTTGTGCTTTGTACTTTGCAGATACTAGAAAATAGATACTAGATGATGCGGGTGTATTTTTGTCTGACTGATCCTTGACATTAGTAGAACATGAAAATGGTACATATTACGATATTTTCAAAATGGAACTGAAGCTGGAAATGGAAACGGTACTGACTACTGACCATTGACCATGGAATCTCTCTCTCTCTCACCCTCTTGTTCTTCATGGGTTTCCCGTCTTCCTCATTCATTTGTGGATATTTGTCTGCGTACACATATAGAATAGTTTAATACTCTACTTTTGTAATAACACGCCGAGTTGGTTTTATGTTTTATCTAAATGACAGTGAAATTCGGATATGAGGTTGAGTTAAGTGAACTGTTACAGTTACAGTTAGAGTTAGAGGAATGTGGAAGAATTGAACTCAACTACGTTCAATGTACAATGTCCAGTGCACACTCTATAGATATCATCAAATAATCTGCAGACATACACATTAAAATAGGAAGGATGGAGACTGGAGAAAAAGTAAACCAAGAGTTTGAAGGAATGTACACTGTTCACAGAGCATCTACTGTAGAATCTACAATCTAGAGTTGAGAATCTAGAATCTAGAATCCAAAAAAATTCCTGCTGAACATTGTTTTTATGCTTTATCTCTTTGTTTCAGTTCCCAGTTCACAAGTCGGAAAAAGTTTCCGGATTTCTCTTATTTTTTGCCCCTCGTTTTCTTTTTATTGACTTGCCTTGGATGAAAAGACGAAAAACATGGATTATTATTAGACATTTAGCTCCCACAGCCATAGAATCTAGAATCTAGAATCTAGACTCGAGACATTTTAAAGGTCAATTATCTGCAGTTAATTTCATCACGCTAATTTAAACTGTAGACACTTCTATGCTTTACTGCTTTACTGCGTTGTAGATTCTAGATTTTAGATTGTAGAAGCATGAGAGACGTAAATAGAAATGTTGAGACTAGACTCTAGACTCTAGACTCTAGACTCAAGTACAAAATGCTGTGAGGAAAGATAGACTTTTTGACTATTCTCTTAATTAATCAACTGTGCACGTTATAATGTGCAAATTTTCATTAATTCACAACCGGATTTATTTCCATTTTATAATTTTGTAGCTACACTTCTCAATTCTCAATTCTCATACACTATTCATATTCATGTTCTTCATTTTACTACGCTAAAATGATGTCTAATGTGTATATTAAAAAGCAACAGAGACCATTTCAAAACCCTTTGCAGAAAAACCTCAGTCTTTTATCAATCTTTGTACATTTTGTACATTGTACAATGTACATGAATAAAAAGTATCAAAGGGTACAGTTGAGAAAAAAAGAGAAAATAGCAGTCAAAAGTCAAAACAGTCCAAATAATGACGTCTGACGTCGAAAGGAAAATTCGAGGAAAAATTTAATCGTTTTGCAAATACATGTACAATTTAGACTCTAGAATCCAATCCAATTAAATTTGAATCGGACAAAAGGCAAGCGTTGCAAATTGCAAAAGCACAGCACAGTACATGTAGATTGTAGATCAAAGGTTTATTGACAAGCGAATAATGGATTTTTCTCTTTCTCACAACTTTCACATTTCCATTCACACACGTCACACACGTTTCAGGAGGAAAGCCACAAAACCAAAACCAAAACCAAACAAGATATCAATATCTATATCTACTGATGTACATTGTGGATGTAATATGCATGCAATTGTACTTGTACATTCTGTAGTGTGCAATTGCTCTGTAAAAGAGATTCAAAGGCGTACAATACTAATTGAACACGTACAAAGTACAGTTTACATACATTGTACACAAAATGGTACAAAAAAGTTCAAAGAAAACTAGAAACTATTGTAGAAATATTGAACAAGCTCACGAGTCACGAGCTTGAATCATGAATCCCGAGCTCCAAAATTCTCCAATTTTAATACCTTGACGTTCATGAAATTGCCAACTTGCAATTTTAAATAGAGCTGAATGCTCAATTGTACTATTTAGGAATATTTTATAGATCATGGATTCCTTGCACACTTTTCAGCGCATAATATATTCCCTCTTTTATTTTTAGTGATTCTTACAAATAGCATATAAAACTGCTTAAAGGCTAACAGGTAATGCTCAAAACACAACACAAAGTAGTAGGGGCGAACTGCAGAAGGATTTTCTTGTTCTTTATTCTAGATTCTAGATTCTTTATCCTAGATTCTTGAGTCTTGAGGTTTTTGATGTGATTTTGACCTGTCTGAAGTCTGAACCAAACTTGACTTGACTTGACTTGACTGGAGATTTTGCTTTTTGATCATAAAGTCAACAAGACAAGACAAAGATGGGAAAGAAGAAGAAAAAGTCGACAGTCAACATTCAACATTCAATTCAATCTTTTAAAATTCACACTGGAACATTTCCCTCCATTTTCTTTTATTCTTTTTCCTCTTCTGTCTTCTGCTCCTTTTCTCCTTCAATATTTATGTTATGAGACGGGAGAGAGAGGTAAAGCGTGTGTGAAAGTGAGTAAGCCTGAAAGAAAGGAAGAAAGAAAGAAAGAAAAGCGCGGAACATGGGTAAAGACAAAAGCAAAGGCAAAAACGAAGACAAAGACAAAAGTAAAAGGTTTTTTTGAATTCTCCACAAGTCCTTTTCTCTCTCTCTCTCTACAACAATCTTCACAAAATATTTTAAAGATGACAGATAAAACCCTAGAGGACTGAAACTAGCTTGAAAAGAACCTAAAGCTACCTTCTGCGTGAGGTTTTTCCAACGTGTACGTGTATAACCATCTTTTGCATTCTCAATTCCAGAATCTAGAATCCAGAATCTAGCCCTTAGCATTTGGACTCTGTGTTTGGAGTTTGGAGTTTGGGAATCCATGGACCATTTTTTATTACAAGAGAAGAAGTGAAAGAACAGAGAGAGAGAGAGAGTTGATATCAAATTCGAATGTGAATTCTCAATTCTCAGTAGACTTTCAACTACCTTGAATATTAAGTTACAAGTGAGATGGAGAATTCACCTTGTTCCTGTTCTTCTGCTTGTTCTCCCTCTTCATTTTCAAGCAAAAAAGACAGAGACTAGAAGACTAGAAAGAGGTTAGTTGACTGTCATTGAATTCATTCGTATTCATTTGACGATCAGATCAAGATCAAGATTGCGATCGCGATCAAGCACCAAACAGAGAACAGAGAATTGAGAACGGAAAATGTAGAAGCAAATCAGAGAGAAGTCAAGGTGAAAACTGTAAACTTATGTCTATTTTCCTCCGCTTGTCTTGTCTCTCCTTCTCATTCTCTGCTTCTCTCGTCCTCTTCTATTGATATTCTATGATATGAAACGGGGGAAAAGAAAGAAGATGGGAGAATGAGACAGGAGAAGAGGACAAAGAGAGAGACGTTGGTTCAGCATATCTAATATTATCATGGTTTTCATAACACAAGACACAAGACACAAGACTCGAGACTCGAGACGAAGAAAAAAATCATCGCTTGTAAAGTACATGGTGAATGGATCTGGATGGGTAGGGTTTAGGATGATAATGCTAATACTAATGCAAATGTAAATAATGTCTACATCTAAATCTATAGATGTAGGGAAAATATGCCGGTATATTTTATATGTATGTAGTCTGAGAGGAGAGACGACATGGCGCGGCCAAAACGGAACCTCCAACAGACTTGTGATGGCCAGTGGGAATTAAACCTCTTGAACACGTCTTTCCTCTCCGACTCACAAGTCCGACATCCAACATCCAAAATCCAAAATCCAAAGTATGAGTTGAATACATGCAAGTACACATGTAAGTAAACATATCTACATTCTTCATTCTACTGTGGACTATCTAGTGTGTACAGTGTACAGTCTACAGCCTACAGTCTACAGTCTACAGATGAGTGCTCCTAAAAGCACTCATCGAGTGATATTTTCCATCCTTCATTCTCCACTCTCCACTCTCCACTCTTCGTCTTGAACGTAAATGTAGTAAAGTTGTAATGCATTTTGAATCCGAGTACTCACTGCTCAACCTCACGATCGGCTCTCCTCTCTTCTTTTTTAGGCTGAGACTGGCTTGGTTTGGTTTGGTTTGACTTGACTTGACGTAGCACTTGACTGTTCAACTATCAACTACAAACTACTAAACGACTTTATAGACATTCTCCCTCTTCCCTCTTCCAGTCTCCACTCTTCATCCTTCATACTTCATACACGTTTCCTCTCTCTCTCCTGTATGTAACTTCATAAGCTTCATGTTCTTTGAGGTCTTTGAGATCTTTGAGTAAACGGAGAGGAAAGTTTGTGTCAAATTCAAAATCATCTTGAATAAACTGAATACTAAATCCTAAACATCCTACACCCTTATAAAATCCGTATCCGGTGGCGAGGGGGTCCGAGTCACGCTAGCTTAAATAGCCACTGCTATGG
>JAQGBH010002757.1:0-22748 GCA_034698265.1 Sminthurinus aureus
CGAATATGACCACTAAAATAACGAGTGAATTTTGACGTGCGGGACCGGACCAATTATGGGAGACCCGCTGGTACATAATACTTGTATGACATTCGAAAAACTAAAAGACATGATGTTTGTAGTTTATTTAAAATAGAAAACATCAATTTCATGAGCGTAATATGGCTATACTGTGTGTATGTGTATAGATTATAGATAAATTATGTACAATTTTATTATCATGGTATAAATGTTGTCACATACTGAATAATGTATGATATTCTTTAACTTTGCAGCCGCTCAATTGACACCCGAGTATGTGAGAGATGCTGTTGCTGAAATTGTTCGGGGTATTGCAGAGAAAAAGGAAGAGCAAGAAAATTTTAAAGCTGTCAAAGGAATATTATATGGGAAGATTGTTGCATTTTTGAGAGCTATGGTTCGATCTAGATATTATGAGAAAGAAAAGCAAATGTGGAAGGATGCTCCAGAATGTGGAGCAATAGTGGTCAATCTGTTGAAACAAAAGGATGCTAATAATCAAGAAGAATGGTCAATCCTTGACAAAGGAGCAACCGAGATGATTGGTCTTGGGCAGTGCAGGAAGTGGGATCACAACCGTCTGTTCAAGGTTCTAAGGAATGCCCTTGATGGGACTGGAGGACAACTTACACAGAGAGAACTCCGTGTTCTAAATATTGCCATGAATGAACTGAGAAAAATACGGAATGATTTTATTCATACGTATTTTAGAAGTAGAAGAATTCCGTCAACTGTATTTCCTACTCTGAAATCTGCGATCGAACACCAATGGAAAATTCTCCAGCAAATCCTCCCTGAACTAGAAGACAGATTTCCAGAGGTGATTATATTATACGGCTAATATAGCAGATCATAATTGCCATTTACTATATTTAGTATATATACTATATTTATTGTGTGTTGTATTTAGTATAGTTACTTAATACTGTATTTACTGTGTACAACATTTAATATATTTGCTGTTTCCTATAGGCGGCCGCTTCCATATCCACAGAAGGAGGAGGAGAACAAGCAGCTCATTATGAAGTTTTGTTTAAAATAATGTATTGTGATATTCTGCCCGTCGTCCATGAAATTTTCATGAAAAAATTCCAGAAAAAATACGGAGAAGCATGGAAAGATGAGCAGGATCAAGGAGACAAATTGATTGATTCCTTTAAAGACAAACGCAAGAAAGAAAAAAAGGATATGAGAGACAACGAGACAGTGAGGAATATTAGAAGTGGAAAATCATTCCTGTGGGCTTTTGCAGAATATAAACTAATCTTTATTGAAATTCTACAAGGGCAGGCAGCCGCAGTTCAAGATTCAGATGATTGGAATTTGATTAAGAAAATGGGACAGATGAAGTACCAGAGAAACCAATTTGTCCATGAGTGGATTTTACTGGAGGAATCCTTCGTCTCAACCGTGATCGTAATCAGACACCTCCCAAACCGGTATGTTCTGTAACATAAATACTAATTTTAAAATATTATTTTAATTATTATGCCATAAAATATAATACCATTATTAGAATAATGACCAATAAATGCTACTTGTCGGTTTTTAGTTACCAAAACCAAAAAGACAGTATACAAGACGGATAAAGGTATGAATAATGTTTATAAACTTTTTTTTCAAATTGTGATAATAATACAATGATAAAGCTCTATATTTATTAATCTGTTCTGAGTTTCTTGATTGTTTTTTTTATTTACAACTTTTACTTATTTTATATTTCATCTTCTTTTATAGTCACCAGCTAAAAATCAAAAGAAAGGGAATGACAATAAGCTACAGCCGAAACTTCGTCTTGTGACACACAAGGTATAAAAACTGAAATATGTCTATATACTATGCAGAACAGTGCTTAAAAAGAATAATAGTAGATATTATTGTTTATTATTGTTATTTCTACTGCATATAATATACTGAGATTTATTATTTTTTCTTTTTGTTGAAGGCTGCCGCAAAAACAGGAAAAGGTCATACTTCCCCTTCTCCTTCAGGATCTTCCTCTTCTTCCAGTGATGAACAGAATTCTAGTAGTAGTTCGAGAAGCAACAGTAGTAATGATGATGATAGTGAAGAAGAAATCGAGGTATACTGATTGTTTCCAATTTTATACCGTGTATAGTATATTATATTGTAATTCAAAGATTAATATTCCATTCAACTTTCATCGAAATTCCTTCTAATTTCTAATGATTTTTATGTTTTGAGTTTTATGTATACATTATGTTATTATATATTATTGTGTTTTGTGTTTATCATCAACTTTAATTTGTTGACACATGTTAAAAATAATTTTGTCTTTCCATTTTCAATAGATCTCGGCTACAACATTATCAGTATCTCCTCCTCGTTCATCCTCATCCGACTGCCGTCCAGGTCCTTCCGATCGCCAAAATTATTCCTATGTAAATATCGATGACTTAAATCGTCTGTCGTTTCAGAAGGTATGTGCAATAAAATTCATTCGTTTAAGCTTTAAACGGTTGTTATGAATACTAAATGCAGTGTTCCACAAGAAAAACGGTTTAACATTGGCAATTCAAATTTAATTAATTTTTTTAAAATACCTCCAATTTAGCTAGAGACTTGTAATTTTCAGGATAGTTAGCCCTTGTACTGAAGTATATGAATATGCGATAAACTGAACAACCTTGAGTCACTATGAATTCTAGATAGTTTCACATATTATGTAGAGATGTAAAATAATAATGAATGTGTTGATTGTTGGTTCTCTTATAGGATTCTGCTCACATCTCTACTCCACCTACTTCTTCCAAAGTCGCAGTTAGCAGTAGTCCTCCTCCTCCTGGTGGTTCAAGTGATAGTAGTAGCGATGATGATGATGTTGATAAGGTAGACTTTAGACTTTACATTTTACTATACAAGTTACTAACAAATAGTAATTTCCAATTAATAAAAACATGAAACTTTTATTACATTTCAATTTCTATTTATTTTATGATTTATTCATAGAAAAATGAACCAACAGCAGCTGCTGCAATAGCATCAAATTTCTTAGGAGTTAAATCAAATGATAAAACTTCTGATAATGAAGAATTATTGACGGATGAGAAATTCTGGGAACAGGTAATAACAGTAAAATAATATAATACTACATACACCTTAAATAACGTTTATGGTAAATTCACTTTGATATAATTTGCTGCTACATTTATTTATTTATTTGTCACATCGTGATATAACAAACCTAACGACTTCTATGATACTCCTTCAGGCTGATACCAATGTTAATGAAAATCTTTCACAAGAGGTATTTCGACAGAATCTTACTCAAGAGTATATTGAGGAAATTGATGACGAGGAAGCAAATGAAGAAGATGAACAATTAGAAGAAGAAGGTCAATCCATTAGTTCTTTATCAGACTCTATGACCTCTTCATCATGGAAATATCCAGCAGCCGCACAACAACATATTGACAAGTATAATAAAGATATGGATCCCATCAGTAAAAAAGAGGGTTTTGAAGATTGTCTTTTGCAGCAGCATTTTTATACTGGTGCTCTTCCATCTACAATGGTTGCGGTTTACGAAAGATTTAAATGTGATCCACATTTTCAAACACTGTCTTGGAAAGAAAAGAGAACTGAGATGGCAAAATATGAAGAAGAGCTTTTAATGACGAAAGAGTGAGTAAAATATATAATATGATGTTCTTCATTATGTAATATATAATACCATTTTATTATCATTAAAATAAACTTTCTGATCCATGTAATGAGTAATGAAATTTGGATTTATTTTTATTTATTCTAGTTTCCGTGGTGGGGACCTCTTTGTTGCCTCTAAGTGTCGACTCATTCTCATTCATTTTGCAAAGTACAATTCATTGCCCCATCACAGAATAAAATCAATGCTCAAAAGTTCAAGGATACATAATGGATGTGTTACTTTCTATGAGATTGAAGCATCAAAATTCGAAACTCGAGATGTCACAATTCTTGGTGAGGATCAAATTGAGAATCCATTAGCAATGGGCAAATCCATTGAACCTCATTTAGCTGCTGCATTGTTGAAAAAACTGAAAGAGGAACAAGGATTAGACTGCAATTTCACTCCTACTACGGGAAAATTCATTCATCCAAACAAATTAACTAGTTGTATGCCAGGTAAACTATATATAATATATAATACATTATTATACGTTACAAAACCATCTATCCAATTTGTATGTATTGTGTATTATATAGGGTATCCACAAATAAATAATATCAATGTAATTTTATCTTCGCTTTTTCCTTCATTTATATTATAGATGGAATTTTGAAACTTCCTGACGGTAATTTGGCGTTAGTGGAAGACAAATTGGATTGTTTTATTTGCAAATTTAATAACTTGTTTGATGCCGTATCGAGTCCTGACTACCCCACATACAGCCGTAAATTCGAGATTTTCTTCAAGAAAAATGGCGATAAAGGAGTCAGAGTGTCTGAATCTTCTGCTTTATATATGCAGGTACCTTTACCATTTTGTTCTTTATTTTTATGTTCCTATAATAGTACTAATTCATGATTATCATTACAATATTATATATGTTATATTTTATAGTAATCCTCATGATTTGTTGTTTTTTTTCTTGTCTCCCTTTTAAATAGTTAATTATTTCTATGGATATTTTGGACTGTGATTATGCTTATGTTGTTGTACCAGTAAAGGGATTTATAGTATCTCGCGAATCACTCGAAGATCCTGGTGAAAATGCCAAGAAAATTGAGATTGTCAAGTTTGTTGCTACAAAAGAACAAAGAGAATTGAGATTGAAGCATCAGTATTCGTTAATGAGAAAAGTGAAGAAATTTCTGATCGATTGTATTCTCAATGCATCCTACAACATCAAAGGTGAATGTTTGGACTCTTCTGATGAAATGGTTTGTCCTCGCTGCTGCAAGAAGGTCAATTCAGCTGACCTATACCTTCATAATGATGTTGAACACAAATACTGTCAGCAATGCAGCAGCAGATTTACAACAATGGCCGATTGTGATCAACACATGGCTGAAAGTCATGACTTTTTATTCAAGTGCTCTGAAGATGATTGTTCATATACAACAAAAATCTTCCAACTGATGCAAATTCATCGACAAACCCATCGGAATTTTTGTCCCTTTGGATGTGGCTACAGAACTTATACTCCAGCAAGGTTATTCATCCACTTGTTTAATCAGCATGACTCAACTTTAACAATTCCAGATCATTTAAAAGACCTCATTTTCATCTGTGGCTACAAAATGTGTCCCGAATATCCGTTGATTCAGCAAAGCTCCAAATTTTTTAATCATTTGAACAGTCCTCTTGGTTATAACTGTGCAATCTACTACAACAGAACTAATCCAACTGCAACAGTGGAAATTAAAGAAAAATTCCGTCCCCTCGTTCCTCCGTCAACCATGCCTTGCATAGCAATGCCAGGTGAGGATATTTGTCCTGTAACTTCTAGTATTGCCTTTCCCAGGACTTCTGCAAAAACTTTTTCTGCAAACTTTCGTCAACGATTCAAAACAAACGATCCTGTCACTCAATATAACTTGGATCATCCAAAATCTCCATGGAAAGGAGATGTATGGAGGTGCAGCTGCAATCTGTATTTCCTCTCAAAGATGAATGATTACCCACTCAAAAGACATGACGGAAAAAGGTCTCAAGTTGTCCTCCAAGAGCATAAGGACCAATGTGTGCTCTACTTGGATTGGACAAAGGACAAAACAAACAAGGCTATTCCACAGCCTTGCCAATATCCAAGTGAGTATGGAGGCAAAAGCATGAGTAGAGCTCAAATAGCTCAGTGGATAAGGGATGCAAAAGTAAAACGAGAAAAGGCAGCAGCAAAAACAAAAAAATTAAAATGCTGATGCAAACGAAAGGGAACAACATCCAAAACACAAATAATTGCAATAATAATTATAATAACAATTATTAATTTCTTTATAAAACTGACAAATCCAAACAATGAATGCAATATTCACAAATAATAATGTAATAATGATTGTTTGTCCTCTACTGCAATATTAAACAAGCATTTGCGTAAAAATGCATTATATAACAAGTTATACCATATTTTTTTTTTGCATATACTTTACATACATACACTAAAAGAAGTCATAGTATATATTATAATATCATAATTATTATTAGCATATATTTTATTATAATATCATAATTATTATGACCAGAAAAAACAAACCTGCAACGACGTATAATAATCCTTCTGTACAACACAATAATATTCAATTATAGTTTTCCGTCTGGGATAAAAACAAATTCTTAGATTACAAATGTATAGCATCGTAACTCGGACTCGTAGTTTTTCTGTTCTGTACAAGAAAACAAAAGCTTCTTTCCCTTGTGTGTAAGCCAAAGAGAGAGAGAACACATTTACATATATGTGTGTGTGTGTACTGTATACATTATAATATACTACATACTTATGCAAACGAGTTGTAAAAATCGTTAATGATTTTACTGCCTTTCAAGAAACTTAATTTAACAATCGTTATCTATGACTTTTACATTTTAAAGAGAAACTTTAGATGTACTTCTAATCCTTCATCGCTATCACAAACCAAAGAAAAGGGAGACAGACTTCAAGTTGCAAGTGTTCGTTCATAATAATGTAGTTGTCTTTGTCTTTTCTCAGCTAATTCAAAGTGACAATAATCATGATGCATTAAGATATACGTTTACTAATCGTATCACTAACTGGCTTAGATATAACCTTAACTTGTTGCTTGAACATAGAACTTGAAATACTTTGCTTTTGCTTACTAAAGATGTTTGAAAAACAACAAAGGTGTGAACAAATGAATAGAATTACGTCTCATTACTATAATGTACAACTTGAATTTTATTTGCCATAATAATTTCACTCACGAGTCAGTTTTTACAAGTTTGCAGAAAAAAAAATCTCAGTCTACGATTCATGATTGCAAAAAGGAAACATCTCAAACTTCTGTATTCCTCTCTGTTGGAAAGTCGTGTATGACTATAATATAACCAAATATCGGAATCATTATAAGTTCAGACTCTAAACTGATTACTACAGTCAGGAGCAGTACGCGGATTATCATTTAATCAAATGCAAATACACAATAATTTTTCGGACAAGGATAAAATTATTTTTATATTTTTATCCTTACCCGAAAAATTATCATTTAATCAAATTTTGATTAAATGATACGTGGAAATCCGCGTACTGCTCCTGACTGTACTATAGTATAGTTAATTATGTGCGCAGACAAAAATTAAAAGTAATGCACATTATAAAAAATCCAATTTTGAAATTTTTGTCTTGTTTACACTGAAAAACTTTATTTTCGCCCCTATTTATTCGATTATACGTCAAATACATTTTACTTGTTGGAAATCCACGAATATCCATGTATATATATATAAATAAGATACAAAAAAATCCCCACAATACAGTTTTCATAAAATTACATATACCTGAATTAAATTTTCACGCTTCATAAACCAAACAGGTTATCCACTATATTTAGATAAGCGTTAGTAATGATTAATTATGAACATTACATTATTTGTTTGTATAGGTAGACAAAATCATGTGAATGCTATCATTATGACGTTAAAAACTACAGGTTACAGGTAATAATAGAAACATTATTCTTCAATGAATATACCAATAAAATCAAACAACACCCACATATGATATGGAATAAGCGAAACGAAACCTACCAATTATTATTGTTAGTACAATATTTCTCTAGTTTGAAGTTCAAATTTACCTTTATCTATGTCCTTGGTATTAGTAATTCAGTTAATTTTAATTTTAATTTTGATTCAGAATCTATAACGTATTATACAGACGTTTATAGATTCTTTCTATTCCACACACTGGCATTAGGACAAATATTATATATATTGAATATTAATACAATATCATAAATATTAAGCTACAATACTCAAATCAAGTCTTGATTTTTCAAAAGATTTTTTGTTTTTGAGCGATGAACACTATACAGTAATACAACTTTGTTATTTGATTTGACGTCGATCGCTGCTCTTTTTCGATTAACTATTTATCGTCGCCCAGAAACCATAATCAAAAGTACGTCTTACAAATATTACTTACTTTCTGCATTCATAAATACGGTGTAGTACATAATATAATATGTGTGAAGTACAATAGCAATATTATTACATATACAACTTTGTTCGATCTCATATAATATTATATTATTTATTTCAAAATTACTTATTTTTTATAATAATTATTGTAAATGACAATAGGCATACAAAATAAACTCTTATTATTGATAATTTGAACACATGAATTGCTGATAGTTATACATACAAAATAGGAAGAGCGATAAATTACCGTTAAGTTTAAATGTCAAGTCTAAAAACATATTCACCGTTTAATAATCATGAGCACAATAATAATAATTATTATTATTATTGTTGTTGTTGTTATTATTAAAGTGTGCCACACCGAATGGCCTGTACTCAATATTGATAAATAATAATATAACAACACTTATTATTAAAGAAAATGATAACATGATTAAAATAGAATGATGAATGTATTAAAGATTTTGGAATATATAAGTTCCTTTTCTTCAATTTATTTTTTATACATTATGTAAATAGTTACATAAAGCAAAAAATAATACAGTAACCATATAAAATATACCCGAGGATAATATATTTTATTTAGGATTTGCTACTACTTTTTTTGATTCGGAAGAATAATTTTAATCTTAAACATATTTCTATTACTACTAATATTATATAGATTCTCACTGTCTAAAGTCTAGTAAAAAAAATTAACCCAATAATAATAATACCACGAACCAGTGACAGTGAGACAAAAAGATCATTGACAATCGATTCCATGTCATGATACTGTCCAACTTTATGAAAGATATATATTACTTAGGTATAGTTTAATCCAGTTGATAGAATTTCTACCGTGATACTAATTCATACCATTCCAATTACAATTGAAGTAGCTCAAAACCGAAAAGTAACTTATATCATTGGCAAAATATACCAGAACACAACCGTTTCCAATTACATTTTAAATTTGAATAAGACAAAACAACTATACTCTATAATACTACAATATATATATAAGCTTTACGACACAGAAAGTAAAAGTATAATATTTTATACAACAAAAAACAACTCGTACTCATATTTCATACACCTATAAAACTTTACTGTAAACCCTTTATTTACGTATATTTACAGACCTAGTAAGATTTATAGTAAAATTGTACAAGAAATTCATCTTTTCACTTGTTATCATAAAATAGACGTAAGCTTTTAAAGAACATTCAAACATCCATACATCAGAAGATAAAAGGAAGATATAAAAAAGGACAGGAAGAAGACTCATATAATGTATGGACATTTATAGGTATATATAACGTAATATGTTATTGCAAAGAGAATTTTCACCATATTCTACAAATATGTGTAATATTAATAAACTATTAGCATTTATCAGTAACAATAATAATTATTATTATTGCATACTAATATGGTAGATTTTGTTTACATGTGAAGTCTATTACATTCTCTATCTGTCTGTTGTTATATTTCAAAGCTAGTTTTTGTTTTGGCTAAACTACAGACTGATTTCTAAATCTATTATACATTTTGAATACAGCAATATCTTACAAATCGTAGACCTTTTATTGTACAACCTACATAATGTAGGTAACAAGCTTAAACAAAAGTATATTATTATTGCTAAATAAACACACAAACCAACAAATACTATAGCTAATTTTTTGCTGACTAATAACCCTAATGTATTATCAGTGTACAAGGTAAAATCAATGTAGCTTTTTAGTACAGGATACAAGATTTCTGTATCCTTACCTATACTTACATAGAAGTAATGGGTGGATTTAGACTTTGAATAAAAGTAAAGCTATAAAGACTATGTATGAAACCAAAGTTAAGTTTGATTTTACGTGTGCCTATATTAAGTATTATTACTTAATTCTCAATGATAATTTATCACTAATTACAATAGATGTATGTAGTAGATAGTAGACTATATTTTATATGCTGGTTAACTGGGTATTTAATATTTAAGTATATTTGTACGTAATAAATTTAAAATTATTAGAAATAACATCAAAACAAAGACAATTTAGGTTTACAGTGTGGATGTAAAAAAAAATCGTAATAAATGATATACATAAAATTACGTAAGTATTAAATATAAATAGTTATGTATAAATTATACTTATTATTATTAATCATTTTTATTAATGTAATCATCAAAAACACATGACTACATTAATTTAATAATCAAGAAGTATAGAAAGTATTGAATCAAGTCTAGTCAATTGCTTATATGTAAGCTAAGTCATCCTTTTCATAATGTTTCATAAAAATAAATGTTATACGTACATTTTATCAAAATCATAAGAAATTAGGAAATGAAAAACTTTGCAAGAACAAAAATTTGTTTCTTTCAACAACAAAAAAAAAATTGAACGTTATTTGGAGAAACGTATATATGTAAACATTGGTAAGCATAAAAGTATTTGTCTTTTTGCGTTTTCTATCATATATATACTATATATTATCATAGTGTAAGATCGAAACTACACATAGTCCACGTCAACATAATACTTGATTGTATTATTTATGTATGCATGTTTTTTGAATAGTAGTTATAATATAATAGACTTACAATAAAGTGGAAGTGCCATTTTTAAAAAAAACCTACTTTTTTCAACGAGATTCTCTATTCCCATGATTTTGGTTTAAATGAGGTGACGGATGAGAGTTCACTACAACAGAATTGTGACGTTGATGATTGGATTGTTGTTGTTGTTGTTGTTGCGGAGTATGTAATTCTGTACCTGAGCGTGGTACATCTCCATGATGAAATGAGCGATCTCCTGGATTAGCTAAAGAAATAGAAGAAGACAATGGAATACCTGAAAGAATTATAGTATAATCATAGTATAATTTGTTTTATTTTGGTAATTTCTACATGTATACAACATGTAGGTATCATAATATATAATATACGACCATATACATAGATAATGTTTTGCTGCATAAATTTTTCTAGTATCTATATAATATATAATACATTATTATACATTAGTAAACAAATAATGTCGTTAACTACATTATACAACGTCTACAACAGAAACATAAAATAACAACTAAAAAAGCTTACTTAATCTCGCGTTTATGGTCATCAGTTGTTCTTTACGAGAAATAAGTGAATTGACGTGTTCTTCGAGTGCTCTATTGTCTTGTTTTAATTGATTAAGACATGATAATAACTGAGCGATATCCAAATGTTGCGCCTAGAAATTAAACCCATAATTTTATATATACTGTATTATATAGTACTTATTTATATACCTAATTTTGTTTAAGGTACAAAATAAATGAATTTTGACTTATGGATAATAATTATTGTTGACCCTGATTTTCATATTAATTTATTTCTTACTTGTTCCATTAGAAATTGTGATCCTTGCTCCCATTGTCTTTCTAATAGCTGTTCTAGGGTTTGGGGTTGAGGAGGTCCTGTATTTCCATTTGTTGCACTCGAAGGATGAATATTATTATTATTATTATTACTACTACTACCACTACTGCTACTACTTGGTTTTGGTAATGGAATACCAACCAACTCGGTTGGTTTATCAATTTTTTCAACACTACTACTTGCAATGGTTTCCATTTCTTGACTTAAAGTATCAACCATTCTTTGTGCCATTGATGATGAAGGATTAATAGCATTACCAAAAAGATCGGTTGGTAGGACGGATGATGTAGTATTATTATTACTACTACTACTATTACCACTAGTGCCGTTAATATTACTATTATTATTTTGATAGTCAGTTTGTGATAAGGTTTGTTGCTTAGCTGCATCCATTTGTGCTTTTAATTGAGATAAGGTTGGGGTTACTTCTTCTGGGCGTTTCATAGACGCAGGTTGTTGTTGACTTTTTCTGGAATTGTTATTATTATTGGTTTGTCCATTTGGTTTCTTACTATCATTTGAACTATCATCTAAATAGGTTGGATTGTTAGATTGAAGTGGAGGTGTTGTTGCATCCTCACGCATATCTCGACGATTATAATGTCTTCCTCCTCTTCCTCCTCGTTTTGATTTTTTCTTCATTACCGGTTCTTCTCCTCCAATTCTTTCATCTTCTCTTCCAGGTCCACTATATAAAAAAAAAGAATAACATAATGTACAACCCTTTTCATTTTGATCAAGTTGTTTTTTTTTTTACTATCTAATAAAATTGAATTGGAATGAATCATATATAATGATAATAATAATACATATTATTATAATAATAGTACATGTAGAAATTTGGAACTAGGTATAATAATATTGTTATGTAACAAGTTTATAATAATATGTATAGAGCTGTTTCTTACGTTCTCCTTTTTACAGGGCGACCTGGTCCTCTTTTCATGGGGAGAGAATTTTGATTTGAATCTCGTTCAAGAGGGTCATCAGTACCAACAGAATTTCGATCTCCAGTATTGTTTTGACCATTGTTGTTGGTGTTGCTACTACTATTACCGTTGTTTTGAATAGATGGTTTCAGATCCCACCCAGTTCTTGTATCTCCAGAGAAAGATGTTGGACTAATTTCAGACAATGGTTTATCAGAATCAAGATGTCCAGGTGATTCTTTTATCTTTGTTGGTGGATTACTTGATGATGATGAGGGACTAAATAAAATTGGTTTTCCTGCTTCATTTGACCTCATAGGAATGGGGGTAAGGGTAACATGTGGTTTGATATCAGGAGGTTGTGATTTATCTCGTGGTGTTGATGGAGTTTCATGAATTGGTCTATCTAATGACGTATTTATGACATCATGTAATTTGACCGTCATTAAATTGGTTTTCCCTGGTTTTGTATACTCTCTACCTTTGTCTCCACTACCATTCATATTTTGACTTGATAAGGAAGACGAATTTTTCAAGTCTTCACTCTTCAAAACATATGAATCTTCTGAACTTGTTTTTGGCACCATCTGAGAAGAAGAAGATTCTCCAGTTCTATTATTACCGTCTCCTTGATCTCTACCATCTGATGATTTACTCAAATTTGAAGAGAATGCTCCAGCTGAAAAAAGATTTGACGGCGCTATGCGAGGCATCGCTGAAGATGATGATGAATTTGTATTTTGATTTGGTGTACTTTTTGATGATGAAGCTGAACTACTAGAACCGCTACTAGGCATTTTCTTTTTCATGGATTTCATATTTATATCAGGACTCAAATCCTTATTTAATACTACAACCGGATTTGTCTCAGGATTTTGTACTGGGCGAAATGGGGGAATAATTTTCATATTGCTTGTCTTTTTCTGTAGTTCATGTTGTAATTCAAAAAAAAAGAAGAACAAATTACTAAACTTGAGTATAAAAATTACGACACTATTCAAGTTTTCTTACTACTAAAAAAATAATAGACCAACAACAAATAGTTTGTCATTCATCTTTTTTAATATTTCTACAAAACAATTTGTCACCTTATCTTTCATAGAACTTACCAATTTACTATAATGGTGTTGACAATAGCCGCAATATTTAACATTGTCCATCCTACAAATTGAAATTTTGTCCGTACAATATTAAATATTATAACATGTATATAAATATAATATTATAGCTGAATTAATTAATTTTTTCATGCAAGAAAACTCTAGTATAAAGGCAAATAACTGTACTATAAGCCAACTTACATATTCCCAGCTTCTTCACACAAAAGTCCGAGCATCTAATTACAAAATCATTTATAATAATACTATTATTAATTATTACTGTACAAATAAAATACGATATCCAAAAATTATTATAAAAGTAGTTGTTTTAGTAAGTAGTTTTAGTACAGTGATATTTTTTATTGATAAAATTTTACCTGTGCACATGTTACATGGAAACTTTGCTTACATCCTTGTTTATTACATTGCATGCACGCACCGACAACAGCCTTACTACCTATTTACAAGGAAATTTTTTTTTGAACAAAAACCAAACATATAATTAGTTTTATACATTATGTAATGTCATAATAAAAAGTAAAACATTTTATAATATTATTCTATTATATTATTATTGTAATGAAATGATACACAAAAAGCTTATTTATGATACACGATGTATTATTTAAATTCTATAATATTATTATGATGTAATATATTATATTTACCTCTTTCTTGCTCGTCACATATGTAACACGTTTTCTGGAACCGATCTGCTGGTACAAGACTGATGAGAATCGGTTCCATTGTAGTTACATTACCAAACCTAACTTCTGGAATATATAGTGCACAAATTACGTGGGCCCAGCCATTTTGTGAGTCTGTTTTCTTTAAAGCACCTAAATGGTTAAAAGTAGAAAAAGTGACTTATGTATTTATTTACATTGTAAGCTACAAATAAACTTGCAAAACTTTTTTGTGTAAATGACTTTAATCTATACATACTTTAAATTTTTAAAGAAAAATACACATACCATCTCGACTGGGGCACAATTCGCATTTCTGTTTTATTTTACCATACAAAAAAAAAGAACAGAAAATCAATTTTAGTCAAATTTGCTTGATATATTATTTATTGTAAATTGTAATACAAGTCTACAGATAAAATTTTAATAGCATAATTTAAAAATATTTAAAAACAAAGTATTACCACTCTCGTTGACTTTGTACCAACTTCACACACACGACAAAACCATGGCCCACTAGGTACAGTTACAATACCATAACAAGCTAAAAATAACAAATAAATATATTTATAATGATTCCCTCAACGATAGTCACAATATTATTAATTTCAGGGCACATACATCAACAAACATGATAACAAGTATGTAATATTATAATAATATTATTATGTAGTACAAAAAGGATTTCTTTAGTCTAAAATATTTTAATTAAGTATTTACCCTGATGAACTGCAACACAACATCCTTGACCGTCACAATAAACTAAAGGATTTTCATCCCAACCTCTTTCGTCCGAACACACTGAGAAATTAAGAATTTAAAAGAAAAGTTAATTTACAGCAATTAAATAAGAGCAATAATTATTACACATGTTTTTTCTTAGCTCTACAGGGAATGAGTGGATAGTAAAAATTAAAATGATTTTTATTATTTAGAGTTAATAGCAAATTAAATTTGAAGTACCACAACAACCACCAACCATCATTTTTTCGGAAGACAACCTGTAAATAAAATGACACACTGTATATGAGGATAATATTAAAGACATAAATTATTATTATGAAGAAATACAATAATTCAATACAATAGAATAATGTTATGTATTCTAGAAACAGAACCTAATAATCTAGTTTACAATTTTTATAAATTAAATTCATCAGTATTATATTATTAATTTTTAGAAAACAAAGACACAATATTCAAGCTTGTGAGTAAAACAATATCATTATCGTCTTACTGTAATTTTTCATGGTGGTAAGAATAATAATAAGTACCATTATTATTATTTATTATTTAGTCACGAAATAATTCAGATAACTTTGTTTTTTTAAAATAGAACTTACATTTTCTTACGCATATCCAAGCACAACCAAACTATATTATTATTATCATAATAATGAAATTAGTGTTCTATATATTTTTTTTTAGAGGTTGCAAAAAAATGTCCAACATACAAAAATCTCTTTTCTTGATGATATTATTTTCTTCACTAAATGACTTAACGTTTGAGAAACGTAACACTATACTATGATTCTGCAAAAGTAAATTAATAATAATATTATTATACTTTCTTTGAATAACAAGTGGAAACACTGACTATCTATCTGATAAGAAAACCAGATAAGTAAACTATTGCAGACTAATAATGACACATTGTGCATCAGTAGCATGTTGTGAGCTGTCAGTCAATAGATATATATATACACATTAATAATTAGCTAATTAACTGACTTGGATGTATATATATATATATATACATCTAGTTGAGCTTATTGATTACATGTAAATATTTATATAAATCACTCATTCACACAAATACACTTGGATACCCTGTATAGGTATGTACAGTTTTAAGATATAATTGCAATAATTAACAATAATAATAATAATTATATTATATTTCACCTTTTATGAAAAAAATCAAGAGAGAGATATTATTATTATTGATGGCTGATGGCTCTATAAGCCAGACTCGATCAAGTAACTACACGACAACTCTAGACATGTGTTTCAAAGAATTAAAAAAAACAATCCCTTGCCTTTCTCTCTCCCCTTCTCTCTCTATCTGCCTCTCTAAGAAATTTTAAATAGGATCCTGAAAATATTTCACATTTTATGTAAACATGTTCCACGTGAATTACATTCCTATAAAATAACAAGTAGCATAAATATGTGCAGTCTTTAAACTCTAAATACCATTTGAGTTGTCAACCTTTTGATACTCGACATTGTTTAAATTTCAGTGTCTCTCTCCTATATCCTATACTAATATTATTATTATGGTTTACATAATTATTTAACACTGTGTGTCATTTGATCCTTCACAATTCGTAATAACACAGTAATGTATAATTGAAACAATGCAAAAAAAATGTGTTGAGAATATTATATTATGCAAAAAAAAGGGGTCAAAAGTGTATCATGAATCATGAAGTATTCAATGAATTATGAATTATTTGAAGTCATCTCTTATTTTTAATAATAAACACAGCTTGGACCTTAGGAAATTGAGCTATTATTATAGTAAGAAAAATATCATTTCACACATGTACTTACTTTTACCAATAAAATCATAATAACATAATACATATTTTATATTTAAGTACCGATTCAAAAAAAGAAACTTTTCTTGAAAAAGTCAGCAAGAAAAAGATGATCCATTCCGAAAAAGAAGAAGTTCCCAACCATTAATAGTGATACAATTAAAAGTTAAACATAATAATACTCAAATATCCAAAGTATTTAGTACTATAGTATTCACGTATTCACGTATCACTAGTTTTCTTGTTCAATTTTAATTACGAGAGTCACAAAAGTTTTTTTTTATTCAATACTATTTTAATGTACATCGGTTAACTTTTAACTGGCTATTGGCTATATCGTTGGTTTCGTGTCAAATGTAAACTTTTGTATTATTTAAGATTTAAGAATATATTATATTATTTTATCCAACGATGCAGGCATGTACGAAAATGTATTGTCTTCACACAGAACAAAAAAAGTAATAACTAAAACTGTTTATTTTAATTACATTCACTTAAGTATTGTTCACTTTCATCCATAATAATTACATTAATGATAATACTTTTTTTCACGCTGCAATTGATGTATTCTGCTGTCAGATTAATTTTTCAGACGGTGAAAAAAGATACTTCATAATTATTAAATATTATGAAAATGCTCTGATCGGCAAAATAATCATTAAACCAAAAAAACTTGACCTCCACACACAATAATAACAAAAACACTAACACACTATACAATATGTTATCAATTGAGTGAATCACTCAAATCCATTATAAACTAACTATTAACTATGATTAAATTTAAAATTACAAGAGTTTTTCACTGTACAATCAATATTTGTTTTATCCCTCGGCCGAACGTGAAAATGCACGTAGCTCACGAGAGTACCAAAAGCTACTCTATCTTATTCTGAGTGAAATACAAATTTGATAGCAATTTGTTGAATTTTTTATTTACGTATATATGTGTACTGAAAAAATGGTCATTCAAAGAACATAAAAAACGGGAGAATGTTAAGAAGCTATAATATTTCTATTAAATTTGTAATATTATTATGTATACTAGGGATTATTGATCACATGCATGTATCTAAAAGTAAAAAAACATACAACTGATTACACTGCTTTTTGTTTCAGTTTTACATATAACTTTTAAATCCCCGTGTACTATAATATTATATGGTAGATTAAAATTAATTAATTCAAAAGACAAATAGTCTTGATATTTTTAAAACGTCGTACATTTTTCCTATTTATATATAATATGTAAATTGGCTTTTTAGGCACATTGTTCAATATTAAATGAAATATGAGTGCTACACCTTGTCATGAGCTACGGAAAGGACGCTCACAATATGCCGTGTAAGGTGCTTATTATGTACAGCTTGTACTTGCTGAATGCTATATATTTACTATATTTTTACATATATTTTTGCATGTATGTACATACATGGAACCTCTGATGGAAGCAAAAAATGACTGATGAATGCATGAATGTAAACAAATAAATATATTGCATGTATATATGTACATATATACCTTTGTATATGTTTCCTGTCAATATAATATATAACGTAACGGGAAAAACACATGTATGTAAGTATGGACATTTACTTATAGACATACATTGAAAACTAGATAACAATTAACAATCATCGCTTAAATTAACAGCAATAATGAAATCATTATTATTTTATTAATGTACCCCGTGTATGTACTCAAGGAATAGAACTAAACACTCAATGCGTATTATTTGCAGTAGGCCATATTTTGAAGTGACGAATATTTGCTGTTAGTGTGTGTACCAGTTTTTCTTACGGAGGGTCAAATCAGAAATCAGTTGTGAGTTGTGAGTACAATGAAAAACTGAAAAGGGTAAAAAGTTCCCTACTATAATAATATGTATACGTACACGTGCCGACTTAACTGCCCACAATTCGACATGTACCACAGAATATATATACAATGAATAGTAAAATAGAACTAAGATGTACTTGAACGATAGGTTTCTGAAATTCTTTTACCTTAATTTTTTGGCGTGCTTAACCATTAACAGTAAAAGTTAATGGTACAAGTACATTTTACTATTTTGAAAGGAGAGCAACAGTATACTGTATACTATACGTATTACACATATGTATGTGGGTTCCACGAATATTATACCACGAATAAAGCGTTTATTTTGGCATAAATTGTAGCTAAATAGTAATAATATTATGTGATTTGAGCTTTTACCATACACATTTTTCATTGTGGTTCTCGGTTTTTCAGTTTTAATATTGCGCGTGTCACTATTATTTAGTAAACATGGAACACATAATACATTATTATAATATTATTATATCACGCTATCTCACGTTAATGTAATTATTTCGACAAAATTTATAACATAGAACCATTCATGTAATTTGAAACTTTTGTTTCTCGTTTCATATTATTATACTGATTTCAACTATGATAATGTATCTATGCGATATGCACATTATAGTTGTGCAGTGACTAAGAGTACTTAGGTGTAATTTTTTGTTACAAGCTACAGTACATGTATGTACTATTTATAAAATAGTATGTACTTACTTGTGTATCCTTTTCCATCAAAATCAAAAAAAAAAAAAATCTAACTGCAATAAGAGATAACATTACATTAAAAACATTGAAAGAATAATTATCGTAGTAGTTGGGTTTACTGCTGAAAAAACTAATTTTCACTTCCTACTTCCTATATTTTACGTCCCAATACATGAATTCACTGAAAAAAAGTTTGTATTAAGTTTCCTGATACGTCAACAAAATTCTACCTTATTATGCACAAAGCAGGAAAATAGTAGAGTATCCGAGTTTAAATAAAATAACATGCACTATGTACTACACACAAGCATATATATTATTATGGAAGTATTACCTATAAGTATGATGTTTTTGAATGCATCCTCACATCTTGTCTGACAAAACACTTTTCCAGTGTGGTCGGGGTTCATATTTTTACTTTTATAATAATATTTCAACACTTTAGTATTCAGTATCATATTTCTCTCATGTGTAATACTGCTCTTCACCGCCATAATAGTTTCAGTATATAATATATAAGTAATATAAAACACACTGGAAATTTTTGATTCCCATAAAAATTGAACAATGCAGTGCAAAAGTATCAACTGTAAGCAAAATTCTAAATATGTGATAAAATATTCCATTTCATACGTCTTGGCTGCCTTTTTTGTATCAAGAGTCTCGGCAATTGGAAAATTATCAAATGGAGATGATTGCGACCCAAGTTACAATAACATGGCATTTGGAAACAACATCAATGGAGGAGCGGAAAGAAACGAGTCTCGAGTGTGCAGTGAAGAAAAAAACCTGATATGTTCGAAAGAAAGACATTGTAAATGTAATTCGGCTACAAGTGTTTTCATTGATGTCCAAGAACATAAAATTAATCCAAATTCCTCTAAAGATATTGGGTTGCTCCTCGAACTAGGATTAGACCCATCATCTGTAAATGAAGCATTATCCTTATTTAAATCGACATGTATCGCAAAAGCACCGAATAAATGTGAGTCTGATGCTTTTTGTCAACCGAACTCAAAATGTAAAGAATTAAATTTTGCAAAGCCACATGTTAACCATAAATTATGCTGGTGTGCACCCGGTTTCCAATTATATCATAAATTCTTATGCGTCCCAGCTTCAGGAGTTTCAATACACAACTCGAAAATACTTTTGTTTTTTATTGTAATCTTTTGTTCACAAATATTTTAAATCCTAAAACATGTACAAATATACATATAAATTTGATAAAATCTAAAAACGTTTATCTACGATCTACGACACAAATCACATGTGTAATAATTATTGTAAAACAACAAATGAAAACTATTATGATATTATTTAAGCTATAATGTATGTGTATATGGACATAACTGGCATTTATAAATAACAAATAACTTTAGTAATAGTATTTGTATTCGTAATAGTTAATAATATATCAGATTGGAAATGAATAAACAACAATGATAATAACTATATTTTGACGGTTGATTCTCATATTATAGATATTTACATGTATGGTCAAAAAAACTGCATGACTGATTAATATGTGTAAATACTAAATATGCCATCTACTTAAAATCTAAAGCTCACTGTAAAAAATGAGGGGACCGAAAAGCCGAAAAATAAACTAAAGTGAAGGTGTATTATGTTGATTGTCTAAAAGGTGGATTCTCATGCATCTATATCCTATAATATATTATACAATACATTATACAATATGGAAACGGTTTAAATTCTTGATAGGGTTAAATAATAAAGAATAGCTCTTCAATACTTAAACGACACTCAAATCAATCAAGTGATCAGTACCAAACAAATGGAATATAAACGAAAGGAAGAATACAGTCTCAAGTTTCCCAGCAGTTGCTCCATTTACATCGTCCTCATTCATTCTTCGACCGGACAAAACATCATCAGGACAGCCTGAGCGTGGGATAACTGTTTGTAAAATAAAATTGCATATAAAACAGAGTATGGTTGCCTAGATATTATAATATAGTGGTCGTACAGGTACTAATTACTAATATAAACTTTAAAGTTTATAAATGAACCAGTTATATATGTATGTGTACCCTGTTTTTGGTACACCAACATATGTGTTTTACTTTCTACCATGTTATGATAGAATAATAATTATAACTGATAAAATCAATATAATCATTTGAAGAAGTTTTGATACTATGTTTTGTCGAAAAAGAAACGAACCCGTTTGAATGTCATCAAAAACATCACAATTACAATAGCTCTCAGTACATGAGCAGAATGTACTGTTACTAATAGTATCGAAAGTACAGTCTGTAGTTTGGAATTCATCTGGATTGAGTGTAAAATGTGGTGTTGGATGGACAGGTACATCTCTATTTTCAGACTTGTCTTTTGCTACATGTTTAGATGGTTTTGTTACATGTTTAGATGGTGTTTTTGTTCCATGTTTAGATGGTTTTGTTGGTACACTTGTTTTCATTTTTTTAGTTTTATTCTGTGATGACGAAGACCCGTTATTACTTTGAACAGGGGGTGACTCTTCTATCTTACTATTCTTACTGATAACCTGACGGATATATCTCGTAGCCACCCATCCATGTACAGTGCGTTTCGCCAAAATTTCACATTTTTGAAATGGAAGAGTACAATCTTCAACCTACAATATGTTATAGAATTTTATAGAAACCTTTTTGAGTTGAAATATCCAGAGTTTTAGAAGTCTTAAAATGATTGATTTTACTATACCCGCGCGCCTATCATTTTTGCACAATCAAGTGTCTCAGGACAGGTATAACAGGGAATTGTTCGCTCTATTACTTTTGTTGTTGGTGATCCTAGTAGCAATTCGTCAGCTGTACAAAGAAATGTAAATACATAATAGTATGATAAAGGCTATAAAAACTAAAAATTATAGACTATATTGACTATTAGAACTTGAGGATGTGAAAATTTGACTTACAAGCTTCTGTAATAGTACAGGAGCATAGTGAGATCGATGATAACATGAGGAGAACGACATTAAAGTGAAAAATACCTTTCATTTTAGTTCAAAAATATGTACGTATTTTATCTTATTTGATTAATGTAATGACAAGAAATTTGACTCCAAACTCCAAGCGACTGAAATCCTGTGTCTCCTATATAACTTGTGCAGAATGCAGAAACCAAGGCACTGTACTGTATATACCGTTATATAGTAAAATGCCTTGGCAGAAACCTGTCATTTGACATTTGACATACAACACACAGGACAGTAGTTCTTTTATGAATTTCCTTGGGAAATTTGTATATTATGGTGGCTAAAATATTATACTGTCTACTGTCTATAGTCTATAAGATAAGAGACTTAGCAAGGCCCTTTAGAATCTCTTATAAGGTCTGTTCATTGCCATGGGCAACCCATTACATAATGTATTAGTCCTTTTTCCAAATGAACTGACCTGTTATG
>JAQGBH010002758.1:0-22743 GCA_034698265.1 Sminthurinus aureus
TCATAAAGGAACCGTCGGATTACCTTGGTGTGAACACAAATTATGCTCCAAATGAAGAGATCTACCAGAAAAAAAATGTTTTAGCCCAAGGCGCCAAATTCAAAATTTTACCATTTTAGGGGTCAACTTTGGTGACCTATAGAGGGCGTAAATTTACGAATTTCGGAACGGACGAAATTATTTAAGTGTAAAATTGCTCTGAGAAGCCCCCTGTTTTGGAATTTTTGAAATCGGTTCAGAAGTGGCTTCACAATCCTGTGCCCCGTTTTTTGAACAAAACCACTTTGCCAAAAACTTCAAAATGCGTCCCACCGGCCCCAAATTAATTTTTTCAAAAAACACTTTTTGCACTCATGTTTACTCACCCCTAGCAGTAGGTTTTTGAAGGTTTGGTGAAAAAACGAGATTTCGACAATTTTCACCTCTACTATGGCGTAAAGTTAGTCGATAATAAATTACCTGAAAATCCCGATCCAGTCGACGGAATCGGGTAGAATATTCTTCCTTTTTCGGACAATTCACAGCACATACCAATAAAAGTTGAAGGAGACGACAAATATCCTTTGTTTCCTCAGGGCCAGACGAAACAATTTTGTCAATATTCGGCATCAAGTAAAACGGAATAAAGTGACCTCTTTTCTGCACAATGATAAAGAAGAGTAAAATTATAAACTACTATAGTGAAAAGTGAAAATAATGCAAAATAACTCCATTGAATTGCACAAAAACAACTTGACACAATAATAATATTATACCTTTTCTGCACAATACTTTTTCATCATAGTGGTCAGTTTAGTGAGTTCTGTGAATGGATTTTTCGGGGAAGGGACTAACTCTGCAAAACAAACTGGATCAATATTTTCTTTTAAAATCCGTGTGAGAATCTGTCCATCTTTGAAATCCTCTGGCATTGGTTTTTTTCCTGAATTGGAGCTCGTTCCAACGTTATGCGTTGATGCATATATTGGAAGAGTTTCTAACCAAACAAACAAACTTTTTTGTCTCAATTCCATCTTTCAAATATTATTTTCGTTCAAATTACTTTAAATTTCACAAAATAAATAAATGGAAAATCGGAGATACGTCCACCGTCCACCTTTTGAAACCGAATGACATTAAACGTTTGAGCTATACATTCAAATCTAAAGTACTTTATGAAATAAATTTGACATATTAATGTGTATATTAGAATAGATAAAAAAACTATAAATAATATAAACAACGTCAATCATCAAAATAACATGACTCACAATCAGCTTACGCCTTTTACATTGTACATTGTACATACGAAATATGAATAATATTTTGCGGATATAAAACTTTTAGTAGGAATATATATTATCTGTTACCATTTACCATTTGCATATTTTCCAATCCGCAATCAGAGCTCAAATATGTCTTTGTCTTTTTAGGATGCGAAGCAGACTATTGCAATCGTCGTGTCTGTGTACATTCGTTAGTAGCGCCATCTAGCGGCTACATTTACAACTTGGTGTGAGTAGCGCCACCTAGCGGTCACACCAAATTCGTGACATAATAAACTTGTCCACTTAACTAAAAATTTTCCCGCTAGAGGGCGCTGACCTATTTTAAAATTTTCCCGCTAGGTGGCGCGAGCATGCACACTTTTATAACGGTGGGCAGATACGATTTTAATAGTCAGCTTCGCATCCGGAGCCTAAAGCATTTATGCTTTCTAGGCGATATAAAATCCTCACGAAGTGAGGATTTTTAACTTTATTTTGCACATTGATTTCACAAGTACACACACTAATGCTTGGAGAAAAGAGAAAAAACATAAAGTCTTAGGTCGGCATTCTGTAGTCGGTAGTCGACACAAGTTGCAAAATATCAATAAAGTATATGCAAACGCAGGTAAAAGTTGGAAGGTGGTCCTTTATTGTTTGTCTGCCCTTTAGACTTTAGACATTGTCGTTACATTTTGTCCTTTGTCTTGTGGGGAAAAACAAAAACAATTTTCCGTCTCATTTCAGATACCCCGTGGACAAAATCGAGAGGAAAGTTGACGGCTACATCCGCTAAAGTAAATTTTCCTCCTTCAGCCATGTCTACATCATCATCATCTGTCCAAGTCAATGTGGATGATGTTGAACAGAGAGAAGACTGGAATGAAAGTTTCACTCAAACAGGAACTGAAACTGAAACTGGAGTACTGGAAGGTCACTACCAGTTCCAATATCAATACGAGAATGAGAGCGTCAGTAAAAACCTCGAGTTGGATTCGGACGACTGGAATTCCACTTTGATGAATTTCCGATTACGATTTCCGGTGAAGAAGTGGGAGGCTTTTGGTCTATTTACCGACGACTACTTGAATAGGATCAACAAACATTGGCTCAAATTTGAGCCCGCGTCACCGCTCAGTCATCACATCATGGCGATCCTCTACATTATCATTATGATCATCGGCTGTACTGGCAACTTTCTAGTCGTCTTCATGTTCTGTCGGTAAGAAAAACTATACAATTATTATTCATTTTCATGACCATTGACCGTGTCTTTGTTCCAAGAACAAGTTCCCTAAATCTTCATTTCCGCTCTTCATTTATTCCCTGTCGTTAAACATACAATGACATGTAAGCATTTTCTACATTCGATATTCTACATTCTACATGTAAGCCGTACAATTTCAGTGCCTCAAAACGTGGAATAACTTTAAGAAATTCCACCTTAAACGTGAGCCAATCAGTTAGCAAAATCCAAAGTTTCCAGTAAAAATAACGATATCAAACTGGTAACTGGAGCGGAACAGAAATGGAAGTCTGTGCTCTCCTCTTCTGTGTTACACCACGGCAAAATGTAAACGATTATCAGCCAGTAAAAAATTTCCCCGTTCCCCAGCCCAGAGTTAAGATTCCGTAGTCCAAAGTCCAGGGTTTTTCATGCTTCAAAGAATGGAATTGAGAATTGAATAAAGGACTAAACGACTAAACGAATACGTATGGTAGTTGTCAGTTGGACAACTCCATGGTCCAAAAATAGGAGGAAATATAACTCACAACTCGTACTTTTCACCATACCTACACATACAATGTACAATATTCCCATTACAATTTACAATGCAGAGAAAAATTTGGTTTGGTTGAGTCAACTACGGAAGCTGATTTGACGCTTGAACAACTCTGAAAAGAGGAAGAGACGATTTTGACTTCCTCTTGGACAACTCTAAGCTCAATCCTAAATCCTAAATCCTAAATTTTCTTCAACTTCAACAGTTCTATTCCTATAAGACATGTGTACATTGTACATATATATATGTACAATGTACAGCGCATTGTGCACTGGAATTGAATGGAGAAAGCAGAAAGTTGTGAGCTGCTTCATGTAGATATGATGCTGTATGTTCTCTGTATATTGTATGTGTCATGTACCTACTACATGCTACATGCATGACAATTGACAACATAGTGGTGATCATATTTGATATTGGCCGTACTTTTCTTTACAAATAATTTTCAATCGTGTCATTTCTTACAGATTGGTCCTACTTAGGAAAAAATCATAACAACGCCTACAATTGCTAGAATTTCATTCCGACACTACGTGTATCCCTAAAAACATTTTTAACACAATAAACTCGTACTAATTCTATTTTTGGACAGAAAAGGCAGAAAATACATTTACCAATTACACGAATCACGAATGTTTTACAATTGACTACTCTCTGTACACTGTACAGCTTGTTATATTTTTTATGCAAGTAAGTTGAGAAAATTTGAACTTGTATCACCATTCACCATAGGAATTTTTGCCTACAGCAATAACTCGTAGATTTCATCTTTTGCTTACACAAGACACAAGAGCAAAAAAATGCTTTCATTTTCATTTTCTATTCCCACCATGTCCTGTCTGATAACGAGATTATCAAGTGTCAGTTTGAATTTGCTTTTGCATCAACATGTTACATATTTGTAATTTGTAGATATCTTGCACTTACTCTGCTATCGTGAATAATTTATGAGGGATCGCGTATCCAGTATCCAGTTTCCAGATTGTTTCTTTCTCATAGGCAAAGATCAAAGAAAGTACTTGAACATCAAAAATCAACATGTTGTAGGTTGTAGGCAGCATTCAAAAAAATTACACTACCTGACATGTGAAGCACTTTACACTGTAGGCTGTAGGAAAAATATGCATACAGGTATAAAAGCAAGAGAACTTTGTGAATTATAAATTGTAAATCAGAAATTTTTACACAAATCAGAAATACTTGTGGGTAGAAATAAATAGATATGTTGTACACCATATACAATACACACTACACAACGTGTTTTTCGCTATGAAACCAGCCACTAATGCGATTAAGCCATGGGCCATGAGTACAGAAACAATAAATTATTTAAAAGTGGGTTCAAATTGGGAATGGTTGAGAATTTTCCCATTTGGTTTACGACTTTACAAACAAAATGCAATAGGTTTTGGGAGACCGCAGACTGAATCCTCATAATCCAATTTCACTGTCTTTGTGTCTCACTCAAGTTCCCAGAGTCTAGAGTCTAGAGTTTTAGAGAAACAGGAAACAGGTAGATTCAATATTCATATATATGCGTAGAATGTAGAATGTCGAAGGGTAGTATAATCTGAATCCACCTTTTCCTTTTATTGTACTGGAAATATTGTGCATTGTACAAATATTCCATTCTTTACCATCTACAATATTGAAAAACACTCCTTCATACATCAAACATCATGCATCGCACACCATACAAGATAACTCCTCTTTTGTAAATTGACGATCAAGGACCAACAAACTAAACAATCCACATCCATCCAGATTCCTATTATTATGCTTTTCAAATCAAATCAGCCAACTGTAAACTAATGAAAGATGTGTTGTGAGTTGTGAATTATGAATCATAACTTGTGATTTGTCGTATTGTGCAGGGCATATTTACAAAATCGGAAATTCCAACAAATCTACCTGCAAATTTAATATTTTATGTGTGGGTTAAGCTCATTTTGTAGATAGTAGATAGGATATTTATCAAAGACAAAAAGGTTTGAATCTGATATCTATAATCTAAAATCTATTATGCAATAAAAGTAATGCAAAAATAATCTACTACATTCTACAATCTACACTCTATACTCTACATTCTACATGATTATTGCTGCTTTGTGCTTTGTGATTTGCGAGGAAGTTCAACTAAGTATGAATGACAGGTTTTTGGTTTGAATTGTGAGACTTTATTTACCTAAGCATAACTGAATTGTTTTGGAATCATTTCCTTTGTTTTCCTTTCCAGGTGCCGTACTTTACGAACGCCAGCAAATTACCTGGTTGTAAATCTTGCAGGTAAATGAATTGTAGATACATATGAATAAAGACAGAGCTTTTTGGGATCTATGATATGTTATATTTCTTTATTGAATCTGGAATTTGTGCTAGTCCCTGAATGAATAATAGATAAATGATAAATCATGACTACTGTTTTAAAATTATTTACAGTGAGTGATTTTGTTATGCTTGCAAAAACTCCAATATTCATCATCAACTCTTTTTATGAAGGACCGGTTCTGGGAGCGATTGGTAAGATTTTAATATCTTCATTTCCTATTTTGTTTGTAACTTGTAACAACAAAAATGATAAATAAAATCATTTTGTTTTCATTACAGTAGAAATCATTTACAAGTAGAATATTTGGTTTGAGACTCGAAACGCGAAACGTGAAACTTGAAACAAACCGTTAACTCGTTACATAGAAATATAAATATACATAAAACGGATCTCTTTTCAACACTTTGAAGAGTTTGTACGTTCAGTCTTCAGTGTATACATATAAATGCCTTAGTTTCATTGAGAGGTTTCAAATTAATAAATATAGTGACAACAACAACTTCTAACTCAAATCTCAACTCAACTCAATTCAACTGCACTTTTGCTTTGGATTCTGATTGTGCATTTCTCCGTTTTCCCTATTTTAGAACTACACAAAATGCAAAATCGACAAACATAATGTATACAAGTCTTGCACGTGAGCTTCAAAAGGACAGAAGTAGAACGTAGAAAGTAGAAAGTAGACGTCTTTGTAGTGAGCTCTTAGCTCTCAACTCTCAACGATTAAATTAATTTTGGCTACCCAACTTTAACTCCTCTTTTCCTGCCTAGTCTTGATTACAACTCGAGTTGAGTTGAGTTTTTACCTGTAGATTGTGAATACCTGAAACTACGGATATGCAAATGGACAAAATTTTATTTTATAATACAATAAAATCTACATAAAATCTAGAAAGATAACAAAACCTCCAAAATAGAATCAAAAGTCTGTTCAACGAATGAAGTACCTCACTATTAATTCTATCGGTTGCCCAGATATTTGATATGCACATGCAATGTGCAGTATAAAATGTGCAACAAAGATCCAAGGAGTAGCTTATTAAAAAAATCACATATTCTCTGTAGAAAGGCAATGAACAGTAAAGAATAAGACATGAGATAGACAAAGGACCAATATCAAGTAACCAAGTATTAAAAGCAAAATAGGAGTTTTATTTTAAAAGGTGCTATAATCTATAATAAATTTAATTTATGTGTGTAAATATTAAATACAGGTTGTCAGATTTATGGTTTCTTGGGTGGACTGACTGGAACCGCTTCCATAATGACTTTGACATCGATTGCTGTGGATCGTTACTTTGTGATTGTGTATCCACTAAATCCCTACAAGAAGACGACGAGCGGACGAGCACTCTTAATGATTGTGGCAGTTTGGTTATATGCGGGTTTCTTCTCCTCCATGCCACTTGGAGGCATCAATGATTACACTCCGGAAGGTTATCTAACTTCCTGCAGTTTTGACTACCTTCGGCGAGATGTTTCCAGCCGAGTTTTCGTCTTCATTTTCTTCCTTGCAGCTTTTTGTCTCCCTCTCACACTCATAATATTCTCATATGTTGCAATTTTCCGCATGGTCGTCCAAGCTGAAAAGCTTGACTTCTTCAATGGAGCAAATAGCAGAAAGAGTTGCAAATACAGGTACAGCATGAAGAATAGCGGTGTACACTGTAAACTGTACACGAGTATTTTGTATATACTTATGTATTTCTTATTTGAAACCATATTTAAAATGTGTATAAAGTATTTTATATTTTATGCTGTAAAAATAATAATAATAATAATAATAATAATGTTTTGCTTCTTTTTCCTTTTTATGAAGGAGAATTCAAGAGAAACTTCGGAAGGATGTGAAGATTGCACTTCTCACAACTTTTATTGTCATCATATGGGTGGTAGCTTGGACACCTTATGCAGTAGTCGCCCTCTTGGGGATTTTTGGCCAAGAACAACTTGTAACTCCACTGGTATCTGCACTTCCAGCTCTATTTTGCAAGGCAGCTAGTGTTATTGACCCGTTTGTGTATGTCAGAACATGTCAACATTATTTCAATTGTCAATTGTCAACAAAAGTACACCGAATTTAATATTTAAGATTCAACCAAGCAGCACCGAACCAGTTCTAAAAATAATATTGTTTGATTGTTTTTTTTTTACCCATTCTCCATTCCCTTTTCTCTTCCTTTAGATATGCCATCAGCCATCCGAGATTTCAAAGAGAATTTAGAACCAAATTCCAAATCTGTTTCAGCAAGAGTATAATAAACAGTACTCTTCGGAAAAATCTACCTAATCAAACATCTTTCAATGTGACAGGCTCCTGTGACAGTATCAACTTGGATCAAACACAGATTCAACTCAATATCACAGGACCAGCGGAATCCGAGTCGGAACAAACCAAGGAAACTTCCAAGAAAAATCCACATCCAAATCCAAATCGAAAAGGTAATACAGTGTCTCCCTCTTACTACTCATCTTCATCCGACATGGTACAGAATGAAGATGTTGATGCTGATGCTGGTGCTGGGAAACTAAGAGAAGATTCCTTCACAGAGCACTCACATGAAAAGACTGTCACTATCATATCACCAAATTCTAGTCCAATCCCAAAGAATGAGCCAATACAAGGAACCACAAACATGGCACTTGTCAGCTACACATCACATGAAAATCATGAAAATCATAAAAATAATAAGGACGATAATGATGATGATGATGACAAAAAATCAAAGCCAAAACCTAAACCAAAGCCAAATTCAAACAAGGCACAACAGCAAACCCAAATTTTATGTAAGGACAAAAACAACGTTGATGAAAACAAGGAGCAGAAAACTGGAGAAAAACCAGATAAAAATCATTTTAACAAGGAAGAGTCGAGCTTATTGGAAGTAACTTCGAGTATTAGCAGAAGACGGAGTGAGCCAAATTCATATTCCAGCAGAGACAATCCGGCCAATGACAATAATTACAGTTATGCAGTAGCAATTTCATCACGCAGAACTGGGGTTTTTAGCATGAGTAGTCTCAAATGCACAACAGCTGTTCCCTCCAATTTCCCAATCACTAGTCGTGAGTTCAAGAACCAAAACCAAAACCAATATAAAATCCGAACCCAAATTCCGATTCAGCTCCAGACCTGCAAACATGAAGATCATTATGATGTATTGAACGGCTCGAATGCAAACAAGTGATGCTTAAAGCTCCCAATAGATTCTGAATACAAAAGATAAAAATCATCTTGGCGTTCCCTCCGCCGAATGTACCAAACTCCAAATACCAAACACAAAACTCTGAACATTAAACCGCAAAATCAAAATGCGCTCTGTTCTGTATATTACTGTTTGTTCCATGTTGTTGTGGATTTTTGGCAAAGAGAGTGCATGTTATTTCTGGGGATGAATCGGCAGTTGGCATAAACAAGCCGTCCGTCTACATTCTACATTCTACATGTGTAGAAAATGTGTAACAATTGATTTTGACTTGAATGTGAATTCTGAACTTGTTCAAGTGCCTTTTTTGAGTATTATACAGTGACCATATCCGTATTTTAGCAGAAGAGTAAAGAGTATAAAGTATAAAGAAAAGATAAAAGAGTAAAAAGAGGTAAATGAAACACAAATGTTTAGGAAAGGAACAAAATTTGTACCTGAGATTCTTTCTTGAAGTGTATCTGTAGACTGGAGACTGGAGAAAGTGGAAATCAATAGACAGATACATACAAACATATGTACAAAATGTTTACCAGATGTATCCAAGTATGGATTTGTTACATAAAAGATAAAAGATAAAGGTAGACGAGTATCAGTACTGTATTGTATTTTAGAAAAGGAATAAGCTCGAGGATTAAGAATAACACGTCCACGTACGTTAATTATGCTTTATGCAATGTAATATCTACAATGACATTAAATATTGAATATTGAATAGAGAACTGAATGCTGGCATTAGAATTAATGATACGTATGTACGTATATACGTATATACATATAAATACATATTATATAAAATATTACCTACCTATATGTACACAGTCGTGTTTGAACACTGTGTACTGTACACTGTACACACTATTTGTGTTTTTGTGTATTTTCCTTATGTAAGCATTATAGGTTATACGTAGACGTTGCTCGTTGCTCGTTGCTCCAAAGTTTTGCAAACAAAAGAATCCAGTGCTTGTTAAAGTTTCCAATTTGTAACAAGGAAAACTAGTATTGTACAGGAAGATTATTTACCATAGAAAAGGTGCAATTTTGGAACACGTGTATCTATAAAAAGTAAAGCTGCTTCAGCTTTCCATTCCGATTATAAATTGTAATAACTTGGAATTTAATCACGTTACCGAGGACAAAATGCATAATATTGGAATTTCATGTTTACTATGGATTATTATGGAGATGAAATAGATACTAGATAAATATTACATATTATTATAGTTAATTGTACGGGCTTTTTTCCAACATTTTGCAATGTTGTTGTTAAATGTTTCCTGAACCAGAAAGAAATGTGGTGACAATCAATAATGGATAAGGTAGTCAAAAGTAAAAATTAAAACGGAGCAAGACAAGGGTTGCTGAAATATAAGGAAGCAAGAAAAGATGATGTTGTAAGTTGTAAGGTACATGTTCATTGTCCATCCTTATAATTGTTGTACTCACGATCAGTACTCAATAATTTTACTGGAAATCCTTAAATGCTTAATATTATACAAAGAAATTGGACAATGTTACATAGATCTTGTGAGCTTTATACAACAGATTTATGATTTTTGATCTCTGATGCGCAGTCCGATTCATTTGGTTTTATTTAAATTTAACTTAAATACTCTGTTGTCTATTCCGGCATTTTTTAGATTTGTTGACAGTTGTTGTTTAAAAAAAGAAAAATATAGTTAATTTTTAATTATGTAATGCTGTGAGAACAAAGAAACATTCTACATTCTACGTTCTAGATGAACCTGAATTGTAATAATAATATTATTATTAAAGTTCGTACTTGTATTAATTTTACCAAAAACAGGTCTGAAAAGTCCAAACCTTTACAGCCTAGTCTATTATCTATTATTGTTGATTTCATACCGTCGTTTAAAAATGAACCTACTAAATCCTAAATCCTGCTACATAACGTTTTCATTTTTCATCCTAAAAACTTTAAGGACTATAAAATTGCTCTCTTTACTGACACTGGTCATTGGACAAGCATGCTGATGTAGAATATATAATATAGAATAGTTAAATTTACACTCTCCAAACCATTAGATAGAAATCCATCTGAGTTTTCCTTTACACAAATTTAATTTATGGATATTAAGGAAATTCATCATTTAATCTACAATCTACAAACAAGAAAAAGTTAGCAGATAAGCTCATTATTTAAAAAGAGACAGCAGTTCCTGTGTTTGAATTTTACTAGTTTTCAATATACATATTTCAAAATATGGTTCGTGAATTTAACGAGGAGTAAGAAGTAACCAATGAAAATTTTTTTTTCCTGGAACTTGAATCGTAACTAAAATCTGGATATAGATTTAAGGTCTCTTTTGTTACTTAAGCCTTGAGTTTTGAAACACGTTTACACATTTGTCATTGCATCCTAGGTACTAGTTACTAGTTACTTTAGCTTCAAGTGAGTAATATTAACATGTAGAATTTAAAGTTGTACATTGTATGTAGTGTGTAGTTTTTAGTTCGTAGACATACCTCATATTCAAATTGCGTACGGCACAGTGCGGTGCTCGTGAGAAATTAGTAATCCAGTCTCGCGTTCCGCTCTTGAATCAAGATGATGGGTGATGGATGCACTGAATTGTTATGGATATCATTGTGTAACTCTAGTCATTATGGATAATATGTGTAGGCTGTACAGTGTACACTGTACACTTTACACTTTACACTGTACGTTGTAGATGAAAGATCGTTAGCTCTGTATTCATTTCCAAATCCTCGACTTTAAGACATCAGACAGAATTAAAATTTTCCATGGAGAAAACTGAAAAGGCCTTGATACTTCAAAACTTTGTGACTCACTCACTGCATTTTCATTCCAAAGCTCGGCATAAGATTTTCTGTTTTTTAAAATGATGACAGCCAACTTATTTACTCACCAGCGTCTTAATTTTTCACTTCAACTACGTGTTATTGGTCGTCTTATCACTATGTAACCATGTAACATGAAGCTAGAAGCTAGCCTTCATCCTGCGTACACTTCATGCGCTAAGGCACTTGTATCTAGAATCAAGAATCTAGATTCTAGATTCCAAAGGCGCATTATTTCTTAACCGCTAGTATCTACTATCTAGTATCTAGTCTGAAATATGAAGCATCGTCATTTTTTATCATCAGTGGGTAATTACAGGAAATTGCGTGCAATTCAGCTTCTACTTTCCACATTTCTTCTCAAACTGGAGAGGATTCTTCTGGAGACATGCACAAAAACACTTTTCTCACAGATTCATATTCAGATGCATTCATGTTTTCACGTTTCAGCTTTGACCCTTCACTTTACACTTTACCTTCTAGAGTTTATAAAATCCAGAGACTGATCAGTGTTCATTGGTCAACAGTTTTGTGAAAGGTAAGTTGTGTCTAATGTCTAATGTAATATAAAACATAATACTACAGAAGTGGAACTAAAAGTTTCATAAGAGTGGTCACACACACTTTTTTATTTTTCTTTTCTTTTCATTACATTTCCTCCCTTGCTTTTTATTTCTCTCTTTCCTTTTTTAGGGTAGCGCAGCTTTGGAAGCAACCCAAATATTCAGTCTGAACGGATCCGTGACATCCTTCTTGAGTTTTTCTATATCCTGTATTTATGTTGGAATTTTCGAGCTTCGCAGTATATATAGTATCCGAGGTAATTTGAAACTGGGGCACACTGAGACTCCAGAAAAATTACAGTGGGGGTAATGAGAGACTACAAGTTACAGAATTATTTATATGGTTTCATCGGACCTCCAATGCATTCGGCGCTACCGCTCTGTGTACTTGCAATGAAGAATTTATTGTACGAAACTTAAAATCATGGTATACCACGATTTAGTTTTTAGGAAGCGAAGCTGAGTATTTGAATCGTCGTAAATGGCTGTCTGTCTGTGCTCATGTCCCTCTAGCGGTTATTATTTTGAACTCGTTGCATATTGAAAATGAGACGTTGCAACATTTAGTGATCCTGATTTTGCATAGTGATCCTGGGGCAGTGTGAGATTTCAATAGTCAGCTTTGCTTCGGGAGCCCTAAGCATTTATGCTTAAAAGGTGATACAAAATCGTCACGAAGTGAGGATTTTTGACTTTATTATTCTGTGTTCTCACTGCTGCTCAAGGCAAATTCCGACTGGTTCATTCAACTGACCAGAAAAATGAAAGGATTTGGATGAGCCAATACGGCAAACAGAAAAATAATACGTCTGTAAACTTTTTATGCCTCGTTCAATAGGACCGTGATCAACTTGAACAAAAAACACTGCACACTGCAGTACACACAATTCAGTACAGCCCAGCCAAGGTCAGGGAATATTACAATCATGGGTGGTCTATGGACGTAGGAAATAGGAAGGGAGCGGGTGCATAAAATAAGTTGATTCATTATCTCGCTACTTTCACTCTGCACAAATATCTCTCAGCTCTTCATCTTTTGAACTGTTGTCCCGGCTATGATTTTCACAGGCCTCATAATTATGAATCCAAATACGAGGGACATCTAATGTATGAAAGCAAGCATGCATCTATACTCTTATATTTGACGCCTGTTTGATATGATCAAAACCTGACACCTAATTAGAAATTGGAAGCACACTACTATCTACCAAATACCACCTACTTTCTATTACCTATTGATGTGATGGAATATCATCAGTATGAAAAATATCATCATTTCGTATTTTGGGAATGATCATCAAGTCAGCAACAGCTTTTCAATTAAATCACGCTCTTGACTCTTGATACTGCTTTTGGTATTGGTATTGATATTGGTTTTCATTTACTTTCTGGAGAATCGGTCTATAATTTAGCTTTTGTCACATCATAGATCTTTCTTTGAATTCCGTGGAGGATAACTACAGAGTATAGAGTGACTGTATAGATTCTAGATTATGGATACTCAATACTCAATATAATACAAGGCTGTGAGAGCCTTCCAATATTTCAATATTTCAGATCAAGAGTGAAGAGTGCTTAAATATAGATTTCCGTTTTCCTTGTCATATTTTCAGAAATCAACGTAAAACTTACAGAAAAATCATGCGTATAGTTCATACAACGTGTATACCATGTACAATGTATCATGTAAATATGTACTATATACAAATTACGAATGCACGGAAGCGGACCAGAAAGATTTCTCGAGTTGCTGCAGAATTCACATTGTACATTGTACACTGTTCAATGTACAAGGCCCAAATTTGGGGCACATAACAAAGAGAACTTTTCTTTGTGTCATTTGTAGGCCTGTTTTCATTTCATCCTTAATCCTTTACAGTCCGCTCTTCTGCATTCTGCATCATGCATTCTGAGTTCTATCTGTAATCCGTACCTGCCACAATGATAGATACAGTAATTGCTATTAGATTTGTACATTGGAATTCTTCGTAGCAGCAGGTATTGGCTATTGGTTCGATATTAAAGGAGAAAAGTAAGGAACAACTTGATCATCATTTTATTTTCCAATCTCCGTTCTTTCCCTCGGATCTCGTAACATATTATGTAGATAAAAATGCGGGGCAAGTAAAATGATGAAAATGGTTCATCTATAGATGTAAAGTCAAATACAACCTGCCATCTGTACAACGATTGAAAATCCATTGAACGGTTTTCTTTTCCGTTGAATACCCGAAGGAGTAATGAGGATATTCATTAGTTAAAGAAGAGCAAATGTGGACACATGTTGGTTGTAGATTTTTGATTTTTGATTGTTGACGCATTAACTCCAAGCATGCTAATGCTAATTTTATCAGTTACCATAGGTATCAGTTATCAGGGACAGGATTGTGGTTTGTGGTGTAAGAGCTCATTAAAATTCCAGTATACAGTATACATTCAATGAAACAACCTTACATGTGTCACGAGCCAAAGAATACAACATGCGTAGTGCGTAATGGGTAGCACAGTCACAAACCATGACACACATTCTGTACTCTTGATTCTTCAATTGGATTTCAACCGACAACCGACAAAGTAAAGTATACTTATGTTTGCGAGAACACAGTCTTTAGAAAGACATTCAATGAATAGTGAGTAGAAAAGTAACTAGCTAACTAACTAAAAGTGATGGATGAAAGCAACGTAGACTAAATCTATAAAACAAAAGACTAAATGAGACTTAAGTGGTAATTGATTGACAAGATTATATAATTGGTTTAATGATAGATCAGCTTCCTTGAGACTTGAGACTTGAGACAAATTATAAATTTAAATTTGATGATTTAATTCGTACAATTAAGCTAGGATTTACTCCACGCGTCTGCATCTCAGGAGGAGTTAGGAGCGCGTATCTCAAATCTTACTCTTTACCTCTTACAAGATACAAGATACAAGAGAAGAGGTCAAAACAGAAGAATGCTAAGTGGAATTTAAGAGCTTCCTTTGTTTGGTCTGTGTAGAAAACTGTAGACTGGTGTTGGTGTTTCCCATTATTGCTTGAATCTTGTATCTTGAATTCCATCACAATTCCCAACCGCTTACAACTAAAATATCATAGTTTCACGTCTGCTGTTATCTGTTATAGATTTACAATACAAAATACAATATGCCGTGAAAAGAAGGAACAATCCACACACCGAAGACACAAAACACAAGACATTACATGACAATTCAAATGGAACGTGCTCACAGTTCACAACTATCTAAAACTTTTGTCGCTTAATTTTCCTATGGTATCTATCTATCTGCGGTCTGCTGTTAACTTGGATATGAAATGAAACAGAAATGAAATGGAATCTGCAATGCAGGTTCTATTCCGCTCATCAACAATCTACAACCCAGCAGCATAAAAATTCATATGCGGTTATACAAAATGAACACAAGGAGCATAAAATAAATATATTATGAGAATCAAGCATAACAAAAGAGTACGGAACATAGAACATGGAACTTGGAGCATAAAAAATGCATTCCTGCTTCAGATCCTACTATTTTTATGACCACCGGCAACCGACACAAAACAACAAAACTCACTCAGCATTCATTTATTGAGTCATGTACTGTGTATTGTACATTTTACATTTTACACTGAATATTTTAGATATCCACAACTTCACCATGTTAAACACAAAAGCTTGAGTATTGAGTATTTAAATCTATGGGTATCTAAATCCGGTATGAATTTATTTCACTGATATCCAATATCCAATATCAAGAATTTGTTTATTTCTTAACTGTATAAAATATAAAATACAAGTAAAAACGCCCGTCAAATGACGGCAAAACATAACATCTACAAAATCCGTATCCGATGATCAAAAATCTTTGCCTCTTTCAAAAAGATTCACATTCAGCTGCAGAAGCTCATTTGTAGCCAAAATCATGGAAATTTCTCTTAGCCACAGTAATAGCCATTTCTCTTATCCCGAATGATAGCCATTTCTCTTAGCTAGAGTAGTAGCCATTTCTCTTATCCCGAATGATAGCCATTTCTCTTAGCTAGAGTAGTAGCCATTTCTCTTAGCCAGAGTAGTAGCCATTTCTCTTAGCCAGAGTAGTAGCCATTTCTCTTATCCCGAATGATAGCCATTTCTCTTCGCTAGAGTAGTAGCCATTTCTCTTAGCCAGAGTAGTAGCCATTTCTCTTAGCCAGAGGAGTAGCCATTTCTCGTAGCCAGAGTGGTAGCCTTTGAAGCTAGAATGGGACACACGAAATGACGCCACCGGATACGGATTTTATAGCAGGTAGATAAAGCATCAGACATGGGCATTTAAAGTTTAGGATTCAAATTTACTCTCCTCTTCCCATGTATTTTAAAATTATTTCCTAGAAAACGAATTTTTCTACTTGACACGTGTCTTTCAGCCCTCTGTCTTTTTTCCACTTTGTCCCTTCCTTCCATTCAGTTGTATTAGCATTTAACAAAAGAGTCTCCAATGAAACGAGACGAGAAGGAATGAAATACAAAGTACAAACTGCAAGCTACAAAATGCCAAAATACCAAAATAGCCCTTTTGAAGAGGATTCTGGCTTCTGGATTCTGGAAGTGGAAGAGCTTCAAAGAAACCAAATTCAATTTTGTTGAGATGGCAAGAAGCAAGAGAATCACGATTCAACAAGGGAGAAATGAAGAATCCAACACAGTACCGAGATCCAGATCCAGATCCGCTGTCGACTGTTGACTATTCCGAACGGAACAGCCAACAGGATAAATCTCAAACATGTACTGAATCCATTTGACATTTCAATTTGGAACTTGTACGTAAGCAACGGCTAATTTTGAATGCTTTTAGTTGTTTAGATTCTGAATTCTGGATTCTGGATTCCTCAAACTTTTTTCATTGTTCACTTAATTTTAGTTTGTGCAATGTACAGTGTACAGTGTACTTTGCACAGCACCCAATTTGCACATACTGCACATAGAAGAAGAAGAAGCAGAAGAAGAACCGAAAACTTGAGAGCATTTTATGTGGATTGTACCACCATAACTTTTGATTTGTTTCAGAGGATCAGATATGTTTGTGGATTCTGCCAGGGATGGAGTAAAATAGAGCAAGTAGCATGCAATCATTATAAGTAGCCTTGTCAACCATGTTTCATGTTGCATGTGTGTGCATATAATATGCAACATAGAACACAGCACAAGAAAAAAGGAACAGGAGAATAGAAAACTTTCTTGTTCTCCCATTCAAACTATTAAATATGCAAGTAAGCAAGTAAATGTTCATGTGTGGAGAGTATAAAGAGTAGAGAGAGTAGAGCAAAAATTCCTTTCCTCCTGTCTTTTTGTGCTCATGTTGAGAAAAAAAGCTGCATTTGTAAATATATTGTTCCGGCCTGTTGTGTCTAAATATGTGTGCACAATGTGTGTGTCTTTCTCAGAAATGGAGTAAGGAGTAACTCAAGAGCATTTTTCTATCCCGTTTCCTCAAGACTCGAGATTCAAGATTCACGACTCAAGACTCAAGACTCTAGACTCTAGACTCTCATCACGAGCTCAACCAAAAAATTCCTGACACAAGGATAAAGGGAATACACACAAAGAGAAAGTGAAAGTACAAAAGGTTCAGAGTGGGAGTGAAAGGGAAAAAGTGAATGCAAAATGTACAACACACAACACACAAGGATACGACTCTAGAATACAGAAACTAGAATAAAGAATCTAGAATACAGACTCGAGACTCGAGACTCTAGGCTATTCAGCGCTCTCTTTTCTCTCGCTTCTCTTTTTCCTATTCAACTCTGAAAGCTCAAACAGTTTAAAGGCACTGCTTGGATTTTGTGACACAGTCAGTATCGGACCAACTTTCCCCAGTGTAGCACAACACAGCACAGCTCAGCTCAGCTCACAACAGCCATTCATTTGTGCATCGGTCCTATATCCTCTATCTTTTCTCTTTTATCACCAGTTCAGCTTCTGCTTCTGACTTTGTTTCTTCTCTCCCATTTATTCATGTTTATCTACAAGGCATGGCACACTGATCTTTCAACGTCTTTTCATCATCTTTGTCTACCCTGAAAACTATACAAGATCAAGATCAGAACTACTATTTTTTAGAACCTCTTTTTTTCTCCAGCTCTCGAGTCTCGAGTCTCGAGTTTGACAACAAGGTTTGTGTATTGTATATGGTGGATTGTGTATTTTTGCACCAAGTTTTCTTTGCTTCACTCCATTTTGTTCGCAGTTCTCAATTCTTATTTCTCAGCATCATCAGAGATTTTATTTGATTAGCTTAATAGTTGGTGACAACAGTAAATAGTAACAATTAAATCAGTGGATAACAGAATGGACGACGGTAAAAGGAGAGAAAGTGGATAAAAGCCTTATGGGATTTATTATCCTAAAACAATGTACATATATTGTACATCGTATTGGGAATTGGGAGAAATGTGAAATCAAGTAAGAAGTACGAGTACACTGTACAAGTGAATGAATGAGGAAAAGGAATAGCTCGTACTTTGTACCTTGTACTTTGTGCTTTCTCCACAGGGGAAATTTAAGATTTTATTATATTGTCTCACTCTTCGCTACTCTTTACTCTGAACGTCCTTTGTACGGACTGCTCCATTTTCCCAATCCAGTTTTTACTATAAATAAATAAACAACAACTCCAAGCTCCAAACTCCAAGGAGCTGAGGGAAAGGAATTGTGTTTAAATTTGTCAAATTTTCCACGAGCATTTGGAAACAGGTGGTACAATTTACAGTAATGGTTACAGACAGTTACACTTCCAGTTTTTTATTGAGCCCGTGGATGCAAGTAAGAGCAAGTAATGCTTTGTGCTTTGCACATGGTCAAAAAAGGAAAAGGGAACCTTGATATATTTTTTGTGTACAGTGTACAATGTACAAGATAGAAGATGGAAGTAACAAGTGAGATAAAATGTGAAATGAAAAGGAAAAGGAGAGTCAGAAATACCTGCATATCCCTGTTTGTACCTGAGCTTGCATTCTAGATTCTAAATTCTAGATTTTGGAACTAAATGAACCGAAAATATAATGGAGAAGAACGAAAATCCTTTAGAAAAGTTGTGGGAAAATCGTTAAAGTGAAAAATGGGCAACTCGAATCAACTGGGATTTTGTGAAAGGATTGTCAAAGACGGTTCAAGATTCCAGATTAGAGCTTACAGATTATATTTTACTACCGTTGGAGGTTTAAACAAGCCAGCTCAGCAAAAAAACAAGATCATAAGTGGATAAAAATTCAATTCAAGTTGGTGTAAGTGAGAGAGAAGGCGAGAAGGAGAAACTGAAAATGACAGAGAATTGAAAATTGCATGTATATGAAATATACAAATGTAATGTGTACACTGTATTGTGTGTAAATCCTCCAAATTTTTGTGGATGGTACAAAATTTAACGAGAAGGAGGAGGAAGGGAATTTTCCGGAAGTGTGCATACAGATAAGTTTGAGACTTCACGAGGCGGAAATGGAAAATGGAGTCATTCAACAAAGTGCAAGTGGTTTCCAGTGTGCAAAACTTGACTCTAATCTCCACTATGAATCATGCACAAGATTGTCCAGACGGGATAAGGAGTATTAGGTGTATTACTGGAACAAGTAGTAGTATTGGAGGAGCTGGAACTGGAACTGGAACTAATAGCTCCAGTGGTGGTTGGAGTTTTGAGACCAAGCTCCAAGTCCTCTACAGTAAATATCCAGTGGATAAGTGGAAAGCTTACGGATTTTACAATGACTCTCTAGTGCACTCAATTGATGAACACTGGTTAAAATTTGACCCACCCTCCACTCAGCTCCACATTTCTCTCGCCATCATTTACACTGCCATCATGTTTGTTGGACTCTTTGGAAATCTCCTCGTCATCATCATGTTCTCGAGGTGAGTTCTCTACTCTCAACATTTTACACTCAACAGTCACCACTCAACACAAATCACAACACACAACACACAACACACAGCTCAACACGTAAACAGTAAACGTGTGGCTCAGCTACTTGTTCACTTATACAAAATTTGACTTGCAAATACCAGCCGAAAGCCACATGTTACAACAAAACTTGCTCACGTATGGTAAAATGTAAAATGTAAAATGGACACACAATGTCATGTCTCAAATTTCAAATCTCAAATCTCGAATTCCCATGGCAGCAACACATTGGAAATCGGAATGCTCCAATACTGTATTGCACATTGCAATATTGCATAGACACAACGTCAAAATCTTTTTTTAACGAGGAAAGTTTGTATCCAAAATCCAAACAGGCGCATTTAGCTCATATGTCTACAGATATTTTTGAGAGTCCCATGAAAAGTGAAAAGTTGTTTTCACTTTTTAGTTCTCAAATTCATTCTTATACAAACTTGTTGGCTAATCTAATTAGTCAACAAAATACACGGCAAAAGTTTAGTTTAGTCTTTAGCTTAGTTTTTGGATAAAAGATAAAAGTTGGTTAATTGACAGGGAAAATCCAGTACGGAACAAATTAGACGTGACATGAAAGTTCAGTCAAGTGATGCAAGGAGAAATGATGCCATAATGGTTTATTTAATGACAAGGCGATTTAGATTTACATAAACCCAGAATCCATAATCTAGATTCTAGAACAAATTGTGTTAATTGCACGGCGTTTAATAATTAATAACTCGTTCCATTCCACTCAGTCAAGTTTTACATGAGAACAGAACAACGTTTGTTCTTTTTTTACCACAAAACTAGACATATTTTAGTTGGATTTTACCATTTATTTTTTGAACTTTTCAGTATCAAAGAAAAGTTAAAGGGAAGAGTAGATCGTGTTTCTAAAGACAAAAGGACTGAGTAAAATACCTATGCTATGTCGTGAGTCACAAGTCGTAAAAGGAAAGGAAAACAGGAAAAAATATAAATAGACTGACGAAACAACGTAATGTAGAAGGTATGCATAATAGAGGATGTGCAAACAATGTAAATGGAAAACAAAAATATCACATTGTTTAACCACGCAACTCGGTGGTTTCATACTCATATTTATCAAATGTAAATTGTACATTGTACAGTAATAATTGCAATCAAAATATTTATTAGTCCATAACCAATAACCCACAAGTCCACATCAGTTTTCCACATACGCGCCTTTAGCTACTGCTAGTGGACTATTTTTTTCCATTTTTTCTTTCGTAGACACAAGACACACATGAGGAAAAATAAACAGCCTCTCAAGACTCTAGACTCTAGACTCTAGACTATGTACATTATATATATTCCATCCCGTACATGTAGTGTACAAAGTTAAATCTAATATGCAACTTCAGAAAATCAATAAATATAATGTAATCATTTTTATGTACAGTGTAAATACACTACAGAGTCTTGTGATTTTGCACTGCCTTTAAAATTGATTCTTGGCCGAAACAATTACCATGTGCCATTTATGGTTTTATGGTATGATGATTCAATTTTCTAGATGCATTTTGAACCAGAATGTCATTTGATCCCATTGTCAATTTCACACAGCATAGCTACACACTACACAATTTTCAATCCTCTTGCTTTTTGTTCTGATGGAAGCTGTTCAAGTTGGTTGAAGTAAATTGATCTTGTTGATCAAGGTTGTACATTGTACATTGCACATGTCAAATATCAATTGTCAAATGCCAAATGTCAAGTGTCAAGGCCACAATACCTGAAATTACTAATGAGTTGGAGTTCATGGTATCAGTAATAATAATTATCAGACCTGCACAGTTTTAAACTTTGTGATTTGAACACAAAACAAATTCTAATGCATACCCCAAAAAATACAAGCTGTGCAGTGTACAGCTCTGCTAATTGCTAATTATTATTATGACATACTTTGAATTAATTGTGTTTCACGCGTGTTGTTTAATTTAAATTTACAGGTGCCGTTCTCTTCGTACTCCGGCCAACTATTTGATTCTAAATTTAGCAGTGTCGGATGGTCTTCTCCTCTCTAAAATTCCAATATTTATCTTCAACAGTATTAATCAGGGCCCTGCGGCAGGTTATTTTGGTAAGTGCTTCATTAATTTATATTTACAGATATTTTGAGGAACAACTACAAATTACCCACTACAGACTGTGTACAATGTAAATAATAGGCATGTGAGCACTCCCAGCCTTTTCACTAATTTGAATAGAAGATTCCAGGAAAAAAGTTGATTGAATCTAATACCTTGGTCCTTTTAGGTGTCCAACAATTCTTAGTGAAGGCACTACTCGGAAATGTACTTTTACTCAGTTTTACAATTAGGCTCTAGGCTCTATGTTGTATAACATTTTATGCAATTTTCTGTTTGAAGTACACGTGTTCGACGGACGACGGACAAGAGACAAATAACAAAATAGTCACTCGGTAATGGAAACTGAAGTAAAATGATCTTATAAAATCTTTTTCACTGTAGGCAATCCAGTCGGTAAATAAGACAGAGTTTCACCTTAAAACTTTGGCCCATTTTGAATTTGGAATGAGATGAATTTGCGTAATTTAATCTTCTCAGTGAAATTTTCTACCGTATAATTTAATTGACTTTGGTTGTATGTTGTAAGGAGTGAGGGGAAATGCACCTCATAACCTCTTGCTTTACAGAATCTAGAATCTGCCGAGTTTGGAGTTTTCACGTTCTCCTTTCCCCTATTTTGAAATTGTAATATGGTGTACCGTCTTTGCATATGAGTTCGCCAATTTTCTTACGTTTTCGTTTAGTAATTTGATTACCATTAGTAAACCGCCTGTCGTAAAATTTTGAAATTTTTTACAAAAATACTGTATACATGTGTTAACAAGTA
>JAQGBH010002759.1:0-22734 GCA_034698265.1 Sminthurinus aureus
TTATTAAACGTTTGAATTACGTTTATAGTACGTTTTAAATATGTTTACAAAACGTTTAACATGCTCCTTGAATCCGTTTGTAGTGTGGAAAAATTAATGGTAAATGTTGAAAACATACATGATATAGGTATTATTTTTTTCCTCAAAACAGTGTGCTTTTATTCAAGAAATAGATATTATAAGAATGTTTTGTCAATACTTTTCTGATGGGACAGTTTAGAATTGAATCCTGTTGTCTGAAAGTTCGTGATGTTCTGGATCTGAATTACTGGCCGATTTCCGTTTTGATAGGCATTTGGAGTTTGAAATAAATCGTAATTGAATAACAACAAATATTTGCACAAAAAGTGAAAATAAATTCACAAATGGAACTGCAAATACAAAGAAACATTAAGTCTTTTACAATGAAAATTTTCAAGCTTACAGTTTAGAAAATAAATAAATAAAAGCTAGTACCTATTGATTGTATTGTAGAATTGTTTCCATCCATGTTTAGATTCACAATATTTTGTGTACAAGGATTCGGTTCTAGTATAGTTTTGTTTTTCATATAATGGATTATTGCAGGTCGGTTTTGGTTCATTTGTGCACTCGTTTAGTCGATGAGTTGTCCCTTTTTGTGGATTTGTAGTATTGGGTTTGCAATAAAATTCCAAAACGTTTGCTTCTGCAATAAAACGCTTCTGCCACGCGCCACCAGTTAATACGCACCAGATGCAATCACTTTGATTTGGTTCGGCTACAAGAAATACAATTTAAACTTCAAATATTTGCTAAATGTGAATGTTTATTATTTTATTTTATTGATCAAAGCTTTACCTGTTTTACAAGCCGTTAGATAGATTAAAATTAAAAAGGTTGCTTTACAGAGCCCCATCTCGATTCTTCATACGACAGCGCATTAGCACTAATGTAATGAATCTATCTTTTGTTTTGTTCTTTGTATGGTTTTTAGTTTCTGAATTTGATGTTTTAATGTTTTGGAGGGTAAAGTTTGATCCTTCTTTTTACGTTTTGAGGGTGGACTTGTTGATTTTTTGAAAAAGAAATAATCTTCCAGGTTGCCAGTTCCAACCTGTTTTGGTGAATAATCAAAGTCGGAGTCTTGACAGGACTCGGAAGAACATTCACTTGCCTCTGGTTTTGATTGGTAATTGACAGTCAGCGGATTTTGTACAAATTTTGGTGCATTTTGATCTGTTTTTGGTTCCACTTCTAATTTTATCGAGGCTAAATTGCCTTGATTTTTTAGCTGATCCATGAGACGGTTGTAAAGAGCTTCTTCAATAACTTTCATAGTCTTCGCCATATTACCGTCTGCTACATAAATTTCACAGTCGGCTGATGGGAAAAGGTTTGAACGAACTTTGTAGCGCTTGTTGCTCGTTGGATGAAGGGAAAAGAACAAGTAACCAAAAGGTTTTGATGTAGCTTGTTCATAAGCTTTTAGCAAAAACTTTGATTTTCCTGGGAACATTTGCTTTGCAAATTGAGAAATGACACTGACATCTGCTGGTTGGTCGAATAGGACACGATAATGCGAATTTATGCAAATTGTTCTCAATCCTTTTTCAAAAGCATTTTGCAACAGGCAAACGATGGAACAATTTCTATGATGTGAACTTTTAATGAAAAATTTGACCATTAAATCCCGTTCTTTGCCTTTTGTAATCGAATCCATCTTGTCATCAACAACTACAAGTGATGGTCCACTTATTAAATTCTCAACGTCCATCAAATTTGATGTCAGAACAAGTTCAGGAGTTTGTTCTTGGAGTTTGTGAAATACATCTTGAAACTCTGAATAAACGTAGACAATTGTTTCAAGATTTTGATTAATGCATTCCCGTCTTCGACGAATCAGCTCACACACAAACTGAGTTTTTCCGGATGAGGATGGCTAAAATGCAAATTAGAGAATACTGGTAAAGCAATGGCACAAACGTGTGAAAGAAAATGTAATACTTACCCCAACTACAGCCATTGCAAAAGGATGATGCAAAGAAAAATCCATGTGTGAGGAGTCCATAATAATAACAAGTAGTTGATGTAAAATCTACTAATAAACTGAGCCAAATGTCCAAAAAACGCATGCTTATGAATGATTATTAAAGTAAAAGCGCAACTTAGAAAACGAAACTCAAAATCCACTGAATGGTTTTATAAACCATGGACACGTTTTTTCTTTTAATACGAGTTTATTAGTAACAATTATCTATTCTAGTTTTACAACATTGACAAGGTTTTTCAGAACGTTTCGGATTTATTAATGAGTAATTTTGTACAAATTTTGCTACAATTTTTTCATTTTTTCGTTTGCAGTTTGACAACATTTCTAGAGTTTCCAAAAACGATAATCCAATTGCTCTATGATAGGCATAAAATATACAAAACTGCCCACAAAAACTTGATTTTGAACGCTGTAGCACGCTGCAGTTTTCAAGCACAATTTTACCTGGAACTTGAACATAATACCTATTAATAGCATTACCATAAGAATCAAAGTATTCGCATTTAGAATTTGAAATTAAAAAGTAGGCAATCCAATGACTCCCAGAGGCTCCAGCTGGATCACAATTTTGTATTACAATTGAAGGATAGCTTGATATTGGTAATAATTCTACAATGTTAGACGATGTAACATAAACAGGACAGTGTACATTTGCACGTTTTAGCAAGTCTTGAAGACAGTCTAAAATTTCATAAGTATTCATTTTAAAAGTTTAACTTTATTTTCAGTGTCGATTGTCATTAAAACTTGATCAACTGTAAAGACAACGACAGTTATTGCTTTTTCCAATGGTTTCCAAAACTTGATGTCAATGTTAACATCTCCTTTTCGAATTAGGCTCATACCATCCTTGCTCATGCTCGATAAATCAAATCCAGTAATGACATTTCCTGTTTAAATAGTTTTTATAATTTAAAACCGACAACTCAAAATGCTTTCGACTAGTTTTGCAATTTCCTGTTTTATAGAAAGCTTACCGTTTTTGAAGTTTTCACGATTAACCGTCTGACCAAGAAGTGTGTTTGCTGCAGCGCTCTTGATAGACTGAAGTCCAGTAAGATACTTGTTGTTTTCAAAGTCATACTCTACGGTTTTATAGAATGGATCAGTTGCTCCACATCCAATTCCAATGCTTCGTACAAAAAAATGTTGAAAATTGTAAATTGATTCTGTGAGATTTCCGTTTACAGCTGAATTCAACAACATTCCAATGTAAATTTGTTGAGGAAGAGTCCCAGAAATGAAGGATTGTGCAGTGTGAGAAGTGTTTCCAGCTCCAACGGTGTACGTCCGAACATTGTTTACATACATGGGATAAGCCAAGTAGCCAGTAGTTGATAATTCCTTTTGTTGTGCTTTAATTACTCGCTCGTCCACCTTATGCTTTGGCACAACCAAGTAACCATCCTCAAGAATATACTTGTAGGGACAAGTGCTATCCGTTCCGCTCACGACATTAATTTTAGAATCTAGACAGCATCGGGGAGAGGATCTTTGGATTTTAATTTCAACTTTGGTCCCAGGTGGGAAATAGCGAGGTTGATTAGCAAGACTGATGGGAAGCTTTCCAATAAATTCTACAGATTTTCCATCAGCGCACAGTTTGGCTCGTTTTGTAAATCCACAGGCTTCATCTGTCTTGTTATCAAACTTATCTTGAACTTTGTTAGGGTAAAATAGCATGTTTTTTAGTTCTGTACAATGCTCAGAAGGTGGGGATCCCAGTATAGTCGTTAGATATCCATTTAATGCATTGTGGCTTCCAAAACTTTCAATAGTTACTCCATTCAGCTCAACTTCCCTATCAGCCATGCTGGCATGAAAGAAGCAGTGAGATGGAGCAACAAAATCGGTTTCACCAATGGCCGAGTTGTCATGTTTTACAATTTTCATTCGTCCATAGAAATGATGGTTTTGAAAATCAAGGTAGTGAGATGGATCGGCTGTTATTTCGTAAACTAAAGGTTCGGTATCGTTTGAAGTGGGGACTTTTGGACCAAACTTTACGTATTCAGTCGACAAAACGGAAATATCTGTTGGTGGAATTTTGGTCAAGAGTTCTGAGCGGATAGAATCTTCAGAATGAAGATGTTTTAATTTTGACAGACTCATTTTGAAAAAAAAAAATCAACTAAAAGCACAAGAATTAATTACTGAATTGTAAACGAAGATTTTTTTGTTGGTTTAACTTTCTTCTTGGTTTTTGGCACGCAAATTCTTTTTGTTCCAGACAGCTCCAATGACGAATGGATAATGGGGCGTTTTATTTTTTTACTCGTGCCTTTACCAGTTTGCACCTTATTTTTGCATACAGATTTTTTCAATGTCTTTGGGTTTTTGCTTTTCGAATTTGTTGGTTTTATCACTACTAGATGAGACTCTGTGTTTTGTAAAACTCCTCCACCTTTTTGAGGCTTGTCAATGTTTTTGCGTTTTTTTACACGTGACTGTTTTATAGTGTGGTTCAAATGGTTTAAATGGTATTAAATAGGATAAAGGCAATCGCAACACTCCTGCTCCAACTTGGGTTTCTTTTCCCATTTTCGGTCCAAGCAAACAGCCTTCTCTCGTGCACTTAACTGTTCGCATCAGCCGATTGCTTGAAAATGTAATGTTAGTTGAACGGGATGGGAGCCGAAATTTAAATTTCTTCCGAATTCGTCGAGTAAAATAATTCGAATTTGTGTAACGTCTTCACTAGCTAGTGGTACGTAGAGAATTGGTGAAAATGTTTTTCGACTTGGTTTTATATACTCCTGACCAATGTCACAAACACGTAAAATTTTATACAACTTGTCTCCAAAATATTGACTTTGAACAGCAGAGCAAGTAACTAGCATCTGCGTGGGAGTTTGATGAACCGGAATGGGTAAGCGAGTCTCACTAACAGCAACTTCACTCGATGATTCAAATTGAGGTTCTTCTGGAGTTTGATTAGATGGTAGACGTATCTCGTTTGTGGACGATATTACAAAATTTTCGGTTAAACCAAGATATCGATTAATTTTGGGTGGAAGTTGCACAGAATCTAAACTTGACATTCTAGGTCTAACTCCATTTTGATCTACTACAAATAAAATTGAAATTCCAAAATGCGCCATAACCATATTAACTTCGTTCATAGCAGCCCATCGTGTTCGGCCGATTGGTTCATCCATTGGCAGCTCATACTTGAAAGGTATCTTGAATTTAAAATCCAAGACAGTTCCATCGATTATGGCTTCTAAAATATCGGGATTTGCCATTCCAGCTGAAGTGTACGTCCCAGGTGAAAATACATTTGTTGTAAATCCAAGTCCGCGAGCCAGTTGTTCAGGTAACACCAACTCTTCATTACTGTGTTTTCCTGTAAACTTTAAAATTGTAGTGTCATTCACAACACGTTTTCCATCCTTTTCGTCTATTCCAAACGCCATTTCTAGTGGAATGTGTCTATTTGTTGTAAACTTGCGTTGAATCGCATTCATAAGATTTACAGAGTCGGCTCCGTCTTCATAACGGACTGTAAATTGTTCTACATACTCTACTGTTGTGTTCACTTTTATTATATTATCTTTATAGTTTGGATTTAACGTATCAATCAGGAACGTCAGCTCTTCATTCATCTCAATTTTAGCAAACTCTGCATAGTTTACTTTTGCATAGGCAGTTGTTTCACCTTTTAAAAAGGCGTGTTGCTTAAAACCCAAAAGATCGGAAATCTCCATCGGTATTACGAATACTTTATTGGCATCGGTGGTATTAAAATTGACAGTGGCTACCGCTGCATTTTCTTCTTCTTCATAATTTTGTCGACTTATGCTAACATTATGGGGATCGAGTGCTGTGTTCATTCTAGCAAAGAATACTTCAATTTGATCAGTGTCTTTTTTAAATTCAATTTGTACAGCCTCTTCAAATTTTAAATCTGGGAAAAATGGACCAGTTTCTTCTATTGGTGTAGGAACGACTTGAGCTAATCTTCCTCTTTTTGGTGCAGGCTCACTCGACGTTTGTGCTTGATTTGACGGGGAATTTGTTTCATGTTGAATAGGCAAGTAACGAATATCCACAAGACCGCATGTAAAATTTTCACGATTTACTTTTGTTGAAAGGGAAGGAAGATGAGTTGTAAAGTCTGTGGGTTTATTTTCAGGAAAATGTAATTGATTATAGTCGCTTAAAACTGTCCAGTAAAAACTTTTGTCTTTGTTTTTAATTGACGCCATCTTAAGGAGAAGGGTGTGCAGCTAAAGAAAGCTCCTCTTTATAAAACGAAATTGCTAGCTCGTTGTTGTCTGAATCCTTTACTTTGTATGTAATCGGTAAAGTTGTGTTAATATTGGACACTGTAAAGATTTCTGTACTCCAATTCTTGTCGTATCCTGCAACACCAAACAGCAACTAAATAGTGAGAAACTTATTTTCATACATTTATTTATATATATACAGAAATTTGCTTACCCTTGTCAAAAATGATTTTACTTCTTCCCAGTCTGACCAAATCACCAATTTTAAATTTAGCCTTTTCTAATTTTTGAGGTTTTAAACGTTCCTTGTACATGACACGCCAGATTTCTGCTTCATTTTTCTTGGTCACCGAGTTTGGAGTTGTTTGAATTGTTCTGTGAAAGGTATTATTGTATGTATTTACAAAATCTTGAATTACATCAACGAATCGCTTAGTTTTATTCTCTGTCATGAATCTCGCCAGCTTTGTAAACAGCGAGCGTATGAAACGCTCGGCAAAGCTAGACTTGATTTTACTGTTTGTGTGATAAATTTTTACTCTGTGTTTCTCCAGAAACTTTTGAAATACAGAAGAGGTGAACTCAGTTCCCTTGTCTACATGAAGCAAATGTGGAGCTTTCCCAGCTCTCTTAATAATTTTTTCAAAGGCTTCCTTTGTGGATTTTGCGTCTTTTTTCTTTAAAAGTTCAACATATCCACGTTTAGAGAAACCATCTACAATACAAAGTAGATAGCGATAATTATTGTTTGCTCCTTTGAATTTTGAAATTTCTTTCAAATCTCCCGCCCACAAATCGTTTATAAAATTAACAATTATTCTTCTTCTTTTAAATTTGTGGCGTATATCCTTGTGAAGACCATATGATTCAATTTCTCTTAGTTCCTTTTCTGTAGCAACAGCAGCATCTTTGGTATTGATTTTGCGATTTTTTAGAAATCCTTGCAGACCTGAATAAGAACCGGCAAGTTTTGAATTTTTGTAGTTTCGTTTAATAAAATTCATAGCTGATACAAAACAAGACAAGAAAAGTTTAATGTTTCAATTGGCACACCTTCAAACACGTATTAAAACAAAATCCAGCTTTTTAACACGTATTATACCTTGCAAAAAAAACGTGACACAAGTAAAACATTAATTTGTTCAAACTGAAACCCAGAAAAAACAGGAAAACAGGAAAACAGCATAGCACGCCGACAACAGAGAAAAAATGAAGCAAAATAGAAAAAACATTGCATTCATCATGTATGTTTTTGTACATGAAACAAGTGATTTCTGTCATTTTCTTTTCATTTTTCCACATTTTAAATGAATCAAAAATACAACAGATACCTCTTATGTAAATAATGCAAGTAATTTGTACATTATTTCATTTCAAGATTACCCATCTTGCTTCCAAAGTGTATAAACACTGTCATTTTTTACTTCATTTTAATACTTTGGAAATCCAAACTTGCATGTTGAGTCCACAAAGAGTACAAAGTTCAATAATTTACCGTATTAAAAGTACACCATTTGGTTTTCAAATGCATAATACCAGCAAAAACATGGACTCAGTAAGTCAAAAACAGAAAATGCAAGTCAACATATTGAAAAAAACATTCATAAAGCCCCATTTTATAAGCATTCTCATGTCCAAGTTGTACAAAAAGAGTCTAATCCAAGCTCTACATGCTGGCTTTGTCCAAAAAAATGGTCAAAAATTTAAGACGCCAACACGAATCGATCCCTTGTTTTTGTACGCTCTCCGTCCCACGCTTAGCCTTTGTGCTACGGGACCGCTCTGGGAGTCTGAGGTTCATATGAGCATGTCATACCTACTGCCGCTCCAAGTCTGCTGCAGCTCTTGCTTTCATTCTGTGCACCTCACGCTGTATCATATGCATTGCATATGTACTCTGTACATGTGGACACATATGTACTTTGTACATGCATTAGCATATGTACTCTGTACATTGGACACATATGTACTTTGTACATTTGGACACATATGTACTCTGTACATGCATTAGCATATGTACTCTGTACATGCATTAGAATATGTACTCTGTACATGCATTAGCATATGTACTCTGTACATGCATTAGCATATGTACTCTGTACATTGGACACATATGTACTCTGTACATGCATAAGCATGATTCTCGTGTTCCTTGGTGCAAAATCTATTTTTAGATTTCGCACATATGTAAGTAAGGATATATGCAATTCGCACATATGCATTATATAGACGCTGGCTATATAGCGGGTGGATAGGCGTGTCAGGCGAGCCGAGCTTTCCTACTACTCACCTCATTACGTTTGCGGAAAAGAATGCGTAAGAAAAGAAGATATCGGTACTTTATTTTAGATTACATTGTATATTCGTTGTATATGCACTTGAGACTTGACCTCAATCTAACAATTTGTCTAGTAATTTTGATGCTCTTCGTTTTGGTGTTCAAGTTTGGATCTGACTTTATTTCATGTGGTAATGACTGACATGAAATGAAGACATTTACTTTTACCTTTTACTCTAACGAATAAGACGCAGTAAAGAGTAAATGGTAAATATAACAGGCAGAAGATGTAGTGACTTCATTCTACGATATTTCAAGGAGAAAGAGCCTTGCCCAGTCCACACAGCACAACATACAACAGGATGGAGGATCAAGTCTCATCAATCAATTTTATATGCTCAAAGCTCAAACAGCTCAACTCGTTTTACTTTTATTATTTATTATGTATGTTAGAATGTAGAAGGGCGTTTATTTATTGTAAATGTTTATGCAGGGAAACGGGATGAATAAGGATGGTGTTTTATATTTTAGTCATAATCTTTCATTTTTCATCCCAATAAAGTGAGAACTATTATTATTATTATTATTATGAATTATTATACATCTTGCTCTTTAACTGTGTAATATTACTAATACTGATTCAGTATTCAGCATGGGAGAAGATTAAATGTAATAAAAGTTTAAAGTCTATAATCCATCTTTCTTGATTCTTTTGAGTCTTGAGTCTAGAGTCTTGAGCCTAAACATTTTTCATAATAAATTGTTATTATTTTGATTAACGCGAGTAACTACCGTATTACTGCATCCTCCTTAAGCTGAGAGTAGCTTAGCAATATATAACTTTTTAAATTGAGTAGAATATTCGAGTGCAAAACTGTAAATATTAGATACTGACTGGAAACTTTACATACTACAATATTACTATACTCTATACTCTATACTTTGTACTTATAGTTTAAAAGATACAACAACCACATACCACATTATCAACAACCAGCACCCAGAACCCAGAACGTGAAATACATGAGGATTTTAAGATACAGTGCTTGAATCTTGAATCTGCTACTACACTTTTCTTCTTTCAGATAATTTCATTGTATGATTTATGTTCTGAATATAATAAATAGAATGTGGACTAGTGATTTTTAACCTGTACGATCCGTCTTTAATGGATGTGAATGAATTTCTATTGATGTTCTACTATCTAGTACCTAGTATCTACTACGTAGTTATACATACACATGGAATAAAAAGTATAAAAGTGTATGGATTTATAATGAAGAGAGCGTGTATAGTGTAGATTGGAAGTTGTGGAGAAAGAGAGAGAGTGGTTCTTTTTTCTTCAAGTATTCTGTTCCGACTTTGTTCCCTTGATCCAAAGCTCTTAAATCATTGGGTTTGTACAATAAATGGCTTGCATGTGTCACATATATAATAATGAGGATCTACAAACTACAAACACAGGCCAGGCACACACACACACAGTGTAACAATGTATTGAATGAGTACGAGGGAAAAGTGATGAAGTTGTCCTGAAACGGAAAGAGAGAGAGAATGTGTGTGTGTTTGTGTTTGTGCGTGAAGAACAAACTATACACTATACACTATACAGCCGCGACGATCTCATTTATGCCCACTCGCTCTTCCATGACGACCGAATGAAGACTAATGGTAACTAGATGTAAAAGTTCACAGTCCGAGCACACCAAGTTCAGCTCAGTTTTACCAGCACCGTCTTTATTCAGACCTCGTTGTAGTAATAGTAATAATAATAATAATAATACATACTTTTTTGGCTGTCTCATGTCTAAAAGGCGAAAACAAGTTTATTTATTTTACAAACTTGCTCTACACTCTACATTCTATATGAACTATTCCTGATCACTGCACCCTGAACTCTGAAAGCTGAAAGGTCGACCAGTTGCTCACATTTTGCTTCCATTAAATGTTATTAAATGTTTCACTCCATTCTCTATTTTCTCTGCTCTATTCTTTATCTACTGTCTACATTATTCTCTCTTTCTCTTTCTGTTTTCTAAAAACTTGGAGTTGATAACACATATATCATCCTAATTCCTAATGCTCTCCTTGTGTATCTATTATCTATCTATGTGTGCACAGGACGGAGAAAATAAAGCACTTTCCATAATTATTCGGAATTATTATTATCCTCATTATTCATTACTACTGTTTTCTGTCTTGATCCTTCTAGTTTTTATGTTATTTCACCAGTACAGTAGACAGTAGACAGTAGCAATCAAAAATCAAACCTCAAGATTTCTCTACATTAAAAACTAAAAACTCACCATCATGAAATGAACAGAATAAACTTGTAAAAAATCAATGCGGTTAAGATAAAATAATAAGTAACGAGTACCAACAAAAAAAAACGTAACAATATAATAAACCTTCCAAAATCATAGTTAATTCTATAAACATAAAACTCAGTATATTTTGGGCTGACTGAATTTGGGCAGTGAGTAGTCAAGTAAAATGTATGGAGTATGGTTTGACTTCATGAAACCGAACAGGGACATTAACATTAACCACAGGAACAGACAGAATATTTGACCTGCACGTGACCTGATTAGCTTTGGAAAAATGAAGGAAACCCGGATCAACAAAATGTTTCCTGATAATCGGTTAGTTTCAGTTTCAGTCAGCGTGGGGGGCGAACGTGTGTCGACAGTCGACAGTGTGAGAGACACACGTTCGTGGTGATAACGATGATGTGATAGGAAACAAGATTGAAGATTGACGATGAGAACCCTCCCTTGTTCACACATATGCATCATGCATTCCTAAATATTTGTGGACATGATGAGAAATGAGAAACGCTTGTCTTGTTGTGATTCTTGATTCTTGACTCCCAGATTATTTACTCGTGTAGTCCAAATATTACATCATCAGGATTGTAACGAGCTTGCCCACGAGCTTGAACGTTTGGACGTTTGATGGGTTCGGACTTGACGTCAGCTTAATTGTACTTTCTAGTCCAAATATCGTTATCACAAACTCATTTTATAACGCTGAATTCTCCGTACTGATTTGAGATTTTAGATTGTTACTAGATAATTGCTTTTATATTTTATTTCTACCGTACAGTAAAGTTAGAGAAGAATAAATGATACACATTTTTTAATTTTCATGTATTTTCCCGACTCCTTTGCCATTTAGCCTTTAAGCAAATGAAAACGAACAGACTTTTTTCTGTTTCTGGTTTCTGGTAGGAATGAAATGGATATAATAATATAATAATGTATTACACATGTATTTGATGTTTGAGTTTTGATATTTGATATCATCATTATAATTCGATATATTTTCCATTAAGAGATGGAGGTTGACTGTTGACATTGTTTGGGACGGAGTAGCAACTACATAAATGTGAAAGGTTCTTTTGTCATTGAATTGTAGATGGAATTTGATGTTGTGTAGATTTTAGATGGACTTTACACAAAGATTTGTGTAGTCAGTAGTCAGTAGTCAGTGTTCCAGATCGTGGAGTTCTAAAGTGAATTGAGTCGCGTCGAGAGTCGAGAATCGAGAGTCAACTCTTTGTACAGTGTGTTAGTGACTCTATTTCTGCTTTCTGTGTATTTCAGATTCCGCTTCCACAATGCACATGGTGATCTTTCGGTCGAATCCAATTCATGTGAGGAAAATACAAAACGGAATCAGTTCAATGTTCAATGGAACAGAACTAGTGAAACATTGAATACTGAACATGGAATACGAATGGAAAAGTCAAAGTGTGTATGCAACAATGATGACGATGATGATGATGATGATTTTAATGATCAACAAAAGTACAAGTTACAACCGTATCAACATCAGGTATTTAAAGAGAGCCATCAATTTCAATTTATAATGGACTCCAAATGTCACCCTTTGTCCTCACATTCATCTGTATTTTTAACATCATTTACTTATGAATTTACTTGATCCTCTTTCAAACTCTAGTCCCGGCATTTGTAGTACATGCTCTGTGATTCTAGATTTTAGATTCTACTTGTTATGTGTTCACCTCTAAAGCTCAATATTAAATATTATGTGTGTACTGACTTTTATCATTTTTTTTATCCTTCCGCAAACAAATGTATATATTATGTATTTTGCACTTTCACATTTTCATTATTAGTTGAGTGAAAAAAGCTTCAAAAATCAAGAACTGCATCAAATGGCAACTTTAGCTTTTATCATTAGTATATTAGTATTTCCGTTTTGCATACAGGTTAAGAGTTTAGAGTGAAAGAGAATTGGAAAAATCAGAAATTGTCCCAGAAGTAGATTAATAATTCTCTCTTATTTTTGCTGTTAGTGGAAGGTGAACGGAAGTTTGGTGTGCGTGTTGTGGGTTCCTTTACAGAAGATTAATAGAGATTGGATTTTGGTTTGTGTTATGTGTTATGAGTGAAATTTCCAAAGTTGACGTGTAAAACCTCCAAATGCCAAGTGTCGAATGTGGATAAATTGGAATTGTGAGGCGCGAGAGCTGTACCATTTCTCTCCATAAATGTTATTAGCACCCAGCATCCAGTATCCAGTTGAGATTGAAGAGAGTGTAAATGTAGGGGAGAAAATTGATTGGGAAAAAACGGAACAATATTCTGTATCTGCAATAGAAACATAAATATATAGAGTAGATTTATCCAGAAAAATTCAAAATTCTGCCCGTATAATATCCATCTACGATCTACAATATATCTCGATTGCAGAATTGTAGAGATTTAGAAGCTTAGTTTCTCTCTTGCATACTACTTGTTTCATTCTGCAGATTGGAAATTGAATATTGTAAATATGAAAGAGAGAAGGAGCGAAAGAACTTTAGAACAAGGAACAACTAACTCGATACTCGAAACTCGGTACTCATAACTGGATGCTCGACAGTGTTTTCTGTTTTCCAATCAACTTTATATACATAAATAATCATCTTTGTTCATCTATGCAGATATAAATAATAATAATATTTTGCTTGGCTTTTCTCTCTCTAATTCAATCCTCGCTTGTTTTGCTAGATGCGGTGTTACTGGCGGAGAAAAGTCTTATGATGAGATCTAAAGTGTTTTATTGAGAATTGAGAATACATGTAGACTGTAGATTGTAGATTACATATTATATGTTGTAGAAGATCCAAAGGATGCAGAATTCGGAAGGTAAGTGATGAAATAGACATTGTAGTAAATCAGTGATAAAATTAAGTATAAAGCTTTTATACATAAATGGTGGTGGTGATGGTAGACGGTAGACGGTAGACAACCAGAGAATGAGGATCATGCAGCATTTAGAGAGCGGATGAGATCCAAACCAGAACTAGAAGCAAAATCAGCACCAGAACAATAACGAGGATGAGAGTTGGTTTGCTCCTTTGTGTCATCAGGATGAGGAACCCAAATGTTCTCTAGGGGTTGTAATTCAATTTGGCTTTTCAATTCAATCACAGTATCAACGGCATTAGACATCATGTAGAAATACAAGTCGAAGGAAAAGGAGGAGTAGGAGAAGTACAGAACAAGTAGTAGAATTTAGAGCTTAAATAGAATCGAGACAAGCAAAAACAACGAGAATCACTCATATATACTAATACACACAATGAATAGATACATCCTTTATTGTACATCGACATTGGAAAAAGACACTCGAACCTCGGAACCAAAACCAAATCCATCCATAACTAGAACGGACTAAAACTGGAATTACAGTAGGATGAGAGGAGCAGAGACGGGAGACAGAGCCAAAAGCCAAAGCCAAGTGCAAGTGCGATCCGGATGGATCCGCTCCGTTATTCCTATTTGTTTCCATATTAATTTGAACGACACCCCATCATTCCATAAACTAGCATCATCATAGTCCTAATAGAGATAAATGGATGATTCTTCCTCACTTTTATTATTCTAACCCTTTTACAATATTTGTGCCTTTTGCCCCTTTACTCTGTGCTCAGAACTCAGAACTGTGACTGTGACTTTTGCAAATCTAATATCTCGTGTTTCATATCCATATCTATGAATTATATATTTCTGTAAACATATCCAAATAAGCGAGAATGTTACTCTGCATTCTGCACTCTTCATTCTTGAGTCACAATGATAATCTAAATGCATTATATCGGTTGACGCAGTTATCCAGAATCGAGAATCCAGAATTCAGATAGATTCCTAAAACCTAATACATTTATCGTTATAGGTGTTTGATACTTGGTAAGTAATGATTTCATCTACAAATCTATAGTCTATAGTCAAATACTTTCCAAAAGTCAAAGCCAAATTTTCAATTCAGCTAATAGCGCCTCTCAATCTCTCTCCATTATCCACATTTCACTAACCATTCCAATCCATTCCATTCAATTCAATTCAAGTACTCGTACTCGTACAAGCTACGAATCAAAGAGAGAGGTCGACTAATTCATATTCATATTGTTTGATTATATTCTCCTCTCCGACTTGCTCACATCCACCGTAACCAGTAGTTGAAAGTTGAAACTCATAGTAAATGAGTTCAAAAATTGTAGTAGAAAAACAAAAACAATTTGATTCTAATTCTTCATGCAATATGAAGAATTAAAAGAATTAAAAAACATTTCACGTAATCAAAGTTCAGACTCAACTTTGTTGTTTCATCTTCCCTTTTCTTGTTATTCCGGAATCATTTCCCTTGCACTGCAGTTCACTGTATAGTGTACACTTGACAATTACCTAATGCTCAGTGTAAATGAAATGAAAGAAATAATCAAGTTAAAAAGACAGAGGTGAAGAAGATTGAACAAGTTTGATACTACTGTTATTCACGTTTTGATACGATATCATCCTCTTTTATGACACGTCAATTTTATAGTCAATTTAATTACAGAGCCAATTGAATCTTATACTATAATTATCTAATTGTAAATAATTTAATTGGTAAATGTGCAGTATGCAGTAGCAAACATCTGGTACTAGTATTGAAATAAGTTTTAACTTTAGTTCAGTTTTCCACCACTTTAACTTGAAAATATTAAAAAAATTGTTTAAAAAAATTAAATCTCTAGGATTTAATTTTTGTTGTATAATGCAGTCTTTCATAGTCTCGGACCATTGGAATATTTTGTAGTGAATCTGTGCTTTTAACATTGGATTAATTACACAATTTAAATTAAATATGAGCATGAAGGATGTGAATGTTTATACAGCGTGCAGTGGACAATGTACAATGTACATGTGGCTGCATCACTTGAGAGTTGATCTTATTATTTTCTCCTTCTCCAAGTAGTTAAGTAAAGTTTATCGTCAATAGAAGTTTGCACTTTACTTCTACCTCCACTGACTTTTCTTTTATACATACGGAGAGAGAGAGCGGATGATGGAGATGGAGAATGGAGAATGGGAAAGAGTGTCTAAGATGGAAAGAGTAATTAAAAAGTAGTTTGTCCGAGTTGCGAATGAGAATCGTTGAAACGTATATAATGAGCAGTTTTTAGGTTGGCTGGATGTTGGATGTTGGTTCAGAAATATACACCCAAATGACTTTATTTAGGGAACTTGAATATGTCGTATACCGTGCATGCACAAAGAACTACCCAGCTTATTTAACCAATAACTTGGCCCTGTATATTATGCTCAGACGTTCGTAATGGGCAATATATAACTATATAGATTATGGATATCAGAATAAAGCTGGGTAAGCATTTCGTGATGTACGGTATACGGTATACTACTCGCCCATATGTACATTGTGTATTGTATATGCAGGGCAATAGTAGATAGTAGATAGTTGGTAGTAGATAAGTGGAAGGGATAATGGATAATAGAAGGTGAAAGCGGGGAGAATAGAGAGAATAGAGAGAGATGCGCATAATCGCGGTCGGGAGACTATTACAAGAACAGGAGTCAGGAGAAGAGAGAGAGACAGAGAGAATTGGTATATGTACTTTTGTTTCCACTGACTGACTGAGTCGAGTCGGGAAATTGATTTCATGAAGCTCGCTACTCGCTGCTTTTCGGCTTCTCTGTCCTTATATAAAAGAGGCAGAGGAAGAAAGAAAAGAGAGCAACACACCGCGTAACTATTCACTCAGCTCAGCTCAGTTCAACTCAACTGAGCTCAGCTCCACTTCTACTTCTACTTGATTCAACATGAGATATTATAATATATGAAAAAAACATGTACTCATATATACGGTATAACCTGTACTGTGTACTGTATAGTGATATGCACCTTTGAATGGAAGAAATTTACAGAGATGAAATAGATACACCTTTTCTAGCAATTTTATTTGATACATACTACATACTCAAAACTCTACACTCTACACTCTACACGCTTTCATATGATGTCATCAGAGGATATGTACGAATGTGTTTCAACATTCAAGCTATGTACTATTATTACTCGTATTATGATGATATAGTGTACATTGTACGGTGACGAGAAAGAAGAGGGAAAAGGTTGCTGAGCCGAGGAGTGTGCATGTGTGGTCTAGAACTCCACCTTCTCCAGTCAAACAACACTATTTTCCAAGGAGGAGTCTAAACAGCGTCGGACTCTCCTTCCACCTCCTCTATCTCACACTTACTCACTCACCAAACACCAAACCTGCATTTACCACTTTCCATTCCCGATTGCACTGCTTACATGGATAATACGGATATGGATAAGGATTACTTGATTCCCTCTGTATTACAAACTACAAGTCCATGTGCAATGTACAATGTACATTTTACATGCATCTTGGATATACTCAAGATCAAGATGGTACAGGGTGCTCCAGAGTCTAGACATTTTGAACTAGATTTCTAGATTCTAGTTTAATTGTTTTAATCTAATCCACAATTTGACGGCCTATTGACTCTTGACTCTTGACCTTTGACATTTTATATGTAATTTAGATTTAATTTTTTAGTATTCGACTACTAAAAGCAGTCTACTAAAAACATTGATAATTGTCTGTTTTTAAACTCAAAAATAGTCAAAATTATAAGTCTATAGCCTTTCAGAATAAATTTCCAAAAACAAGAACAACCTGAAAATTTCTCCGGGATTTGACTTGTAAACTTGTAATTTCTATAAAAAAACAACATTTAATATTTCATAGGCTCTAGACCCTTATGGGAAAAACTCATTTGAAGCACCCTGTACAATTTACAAGGATCAACGATACAGCTCTTCAATGTACTTTACATAAGTACATGGTGGAAACTGGAATGAGAGAAAAAAGCATGGAAATGTTTCAATCGCTTAATAATTCTCATATTGAATTAGAAGATGAGATCCTATGACCATTCTGCTTTTCCCTAATATTTACTTCTATTTTCCTGTGTATCTATAATCTATAGTCAAGTACTCCGCAAAGGCCAGTGTACAAACTAGAGAGGTACAATATACATATTCTATGCAAAACACAATACAGAATGCGTAGACTTGGACTTTGGATTGAGAATTGAGGATTGAGGATCGAGGTATATGTATTTATGATTGTACGTTATACATGATACATATTGGTGCATCCCACCCGAACAAAAATTCTCTCTCTTCCCTTATGGATTGTCACCTCTGCACCCCAAGACCAACTATTACTATATACAATCTCCATTACCATTATACACCAAGATATGAGCAAGAGAGAGAGAGAGACTCATGACTTCAACTCAAGTCAAATAATAAAACCTCTTTTATTCTTCATCTGACTTCCACTTTTGACTCATTGTGGTATAGAAGGGAGAGAGAGAGAGAGTTTATTTACAAGTAGTCTCGTGTGGATGTTTCAGCTTCCAGTTTCTAGTTCCAGTTCTAGAAACAGAATCAGAGTACTTTACACAATATTCAAAGCCAAGGATCATTCAGTCTACAAGTGAATAGTGAATCGCCGGTACTTTAGTATTCAGTTCATGGAAAACAACTCGAGTTAATAACATTAGACAGTCAACATTCAACAGTCATCTAATACTCCTCTTTGCTATTTACACGTAGTCCGATTTCAACAAATCTTTATTGAATATTGAATAAGCAGTGAAATCTGAACAATCTGAATAATCAAGTGTCTTGATTTAAATTGTGAACCAGTTTTTGATTATTCATAAAAAAATGTGCTGCTGAAATTTAAATAAATAACTGAAAATATTTTTTGTCGACTATTGACTATAAAAGTAAAATCTCTTGATTCAAATGGATTCGAGTGGACAACACACTGCACACATGTTTAAAAGTTTTATTGAAAAAACTATTGTGCTCAGGTGACAATCAAAAAGTCTAAATCTATAGGAATTAATTTGAACGTGAGTTTGAAATTTGAAAAGAGCCAACTTGAATCTTCAATCTACAAACCAAAGTAAATTAAATATTTGATACATTGAAATTTTGCTGACGGAAACAAAAAAAGGAGAGAAAACGCTTCTATTATCAGCTGATTGCGAAACATAAAACACAACAAGACATAAATCATTTTATATTTGTACGTTAGGCGTTAAACTCAAAAAGTGCTCGTTTGACGATGACCGGGATCAAAATCTGAAGAGTAAATTTGATGATTGAATTGGTGAAAGTAACAAATAACAAACGCACGATTCGTTACTGGATTTTTGTGATAAATAAAATAAATTTCAAGTTTCACTAAGGAGGCGATAATAAAGTTTACGCGTGTAACTTGTCAAGTTTCATTTTTTTCTCACGTTCTCTTGAGAGTTGAGACTCGAGACTCGAGACAGCATTTTGGAAAGGAGAAAAGGCTAAAAGAAAAAAAGAAGAAGAAAAAGTCAAGATTACAAAAGTGTTTGGATAGTTCCTGTCTTCACCAGTTGAAATATTAGGATTTTAATCTACCTTGACCCGAGTGCACCGTCCACCGTCCATCTTCCATCTTGCAGTAGTTCAACGTTACTCTTTTGTGTTTAAGTGCTTTGGTGTATGAGTTTTTGGTGTCGAGTTTTTTTTGAGCTGTCCCGGTTTCAGCCTGACGTGTGACATGTGTTTGTGTTCAAAGTCAAAGTCAAAGTCTACTTGTTGTTTTTCCTCCGTTTTTCTTCTTCTTATTTGTTAGTTGCTATTTATTGTAGTAGCTGGTAGTTGGTGAGAACGCTTAGGACGTTCTCATCATCATCCTATTGCCCATACCCGGGTAAGCCCGTCAAAACGGCCACCCTACGTGAAAACCCGGGTTTACACTTGACGGACGATTCTAATACGCCGTCACTACCATCCAATTCCAACTCCAACTCCAATTCTAATTCAAAGGATAGCATTGATACTCCCTCCTCCTCACCACTATCCCGACTCAGCAGTTCGCCTTCGGTATGTCTTTTTTCTTTTTACATCTAGCTACAAAATACTTTATATCACCGCTCTTAGAATGTTTTCGTTCCGATTTTGGATTTTGGATTTTTATCTCAGCTCTATCTTCGTTGATGCTCTACGCTGTACTATCAATCTAATATTTGTAGTAAAAAATATGATAATAATTAAGGAAAAGTAAGGATGAGTAGAATTTTATATCAATTCAATCATGGTAAACCGTTTATCAAATATCAAATATCGATACCAATGTCAGTATTTTTGTCTGTACAAAGGAAAACTGATACAGGTGGTTTTTCTGAGGTTTCTTTTCTTGGATATTGGTTCCATGTAACATGTTCAACTTTGTTATTTTTTATGTAAATAAAATTGGATCTTGTGCATAAATAAACTGTGGATTTTTAGACACATTCAACTTTAATACATCCGTGTTTAGAGTATAGAGTACAGAGTATAGAGTACAGGGTATAGCGTGTATGGTGTATAGGTAATAGGTAGTCAATAACAATACTATAGACGATAGGTTTCTGCTGAGGTTCTCTACTTGTTTTTTTTGCCCTTCCTTGATATTCCTTGTTGAATTGTCAAAAAGTTGATTTGTGAGGAAAGCAAAGGAGAAGAGAAAATTGTAGAGCCAGAGAATGGAGAAGGGAGAATGGCAAAAGAAACTACAAAAGGAGCAAAACTTTTTATTTAACATCATAAATCGTGGTGAGAGCTCATGTAAAAGAGAAATTTTATATTTTCTATATTTTTGATGTGCTCTCTGGTCTGGTCTGGTCTGGGTTGGTCCATGAAAGAAACAGAGGAAAATACAAGTTTAGATTCTATATTCTCAAGCTCGAGTTTAGAGTTTAGAGTGTAGATATCAATTCTTTCTCCATGTCTCAAGAGACAAATCTTTGTTATAGCTCTGTCTTTTTTGTCTCTCTTATATCTGTAGTCTTAGGACTGTGTCTGTATTTCCTGGATACTCTCGTGGTCTATGGAGAATAATTTTGTATACAAGAGCAGTTTTTGTTATACCATGTAAAAAAATAAAAAGGAATAATATCTATCTTTATGTTTATATTACATAGTTCATAGGTATGGTAAGAAACATTGTATATGAAATATAAAATAGTGTGCATGCATGGTTTGGTTTGGTTTGGTTTGGTATGATATGATATGATATATTCACCCATGGAACCATGAAGAATATTATGAGGAGAATTGAAGGGAAAAACTGGAGGAAAATTGAATTTCATTCGCAGTGGAACAACTATTTCATATTCTGTGAATAGCTTTGAATATCCAATCGATCCGTTTCCTTATATCCACAATACACAAAGTCAAGGAAAGAGAAAAAGTCTTATTTTATTTCCACATCCCACATCCCACATTCTCCCATCTCTCTTACTGTTGACTATTATTACCACCATTGCGTTGAATATAATATTCTATGAATTCCATGAATTTTGTATTGACCAGCCAACAGCCAACATCCATGAATACAGAATACAGGGAGCTAGAGGAAGAAATAAAAAGAGTAAAGAAAATAACATGTACAAAGTAGTTTCAGATAGAACCGAATTTAACAGATATCAGGTATTTTCATCATCACCACTTTCTCCAGCCTCCAGACTCCAGACTCAAAGTCATTGTCTATAAAATGTATGCAGTTTGCAGTGTATGTATCGAGTATCGAGTACCGATATTACTTCATGGTCTATCGTCAAACCAGACAGATGTGTTTGTCTTCTTGACAGAAAAGGAGTGGGAAAGAGAGGGAAAGAGAATGAAGGATCGACATGAGACATGAGACATGAGACACGAGACAATCATGATGACGATGATGATGACTGGGGATTTTATACGTATAACCCAAATTCTTGTCAAGCGTATTATTTGCCATAAAAACATGAATGAAATTGACACGACGTTTATCTGTTTATATCAAATTCAGGCTATGGCTGCGACGCTGATGCTGATCCTGACTTTGACTTTGAGATTCTAGTTCCAATTCAAGTGAATTCTTCAGAGTAAATAAATTCCGCTCCTTGCTCCACGAGACAGGGCAATGAAAGTCAAATTTACTCTCCAGTGGAAAAACTAGAACTAGACTAAACTTCTCCATTCATATCTACTGTAGTTTCTATAGTGAAGGCTTTTATCATTTAAATGTTTCATTTCTCAATATGTGGAAAAAACTGTTTTATTTTATTCTAGAACCTAGATGCTAGAATCTAGACTCTAGAGTATAAAAGTTATCGGCGCTTTTCTCCATTTCCCCACGTTAATTTGAAGACAATTTGTTGAGTATATTTATTCTGAATTCTGAATAAATATTCTAACTGAATTCAATGGATTCAATAAATTGTTTCCTATTTTGTAGCATTCTTGAGCCACATGTATCCGTCAAATATTCTGTTTTACTACATTCTACAATCTACAGATATTTTATTCTCTCATTTTTATACGGATACAAATACAAATACAGTCATTGACATTGCCATGATGAATAAATGAACAGGTATTTCTTTTTTCTTCTCCTTTTCTTTTCTTTTCCTGTATTGTCGGAAAAGACCAGGCTCGTGAAATTCATAGGGAAAATATCGATACCACCGACAGGCTGAATACTAAATCCATTCCTCTCTTGTATACTTTGTTTGGTACTTTAATCATATACTTCTCTAAAACACTAACTCTGTGCGTCTGTGTGTCCGAAAAGTGCTCGAAAAAAAGGTCCTAGGTTAAAACTAACTGTACCATTGGGGAGAGCATGCACCATTTCCCTATAACTGCACCCATGACCCAGGTCATTGGATGACCTTTGAGGGTATATCTTGGGTCAGGTCATGTATGCACGCAGGTACATATGCATATAAGGTATATACATACATACAGCAAACTGCGCAGTTAGCACGTTTTATATATAGTTATGCATATGCACATGTATGCATATGTACATATAT
>JAQGBH010002760.1:0-22725 GCA_034698265.1 Sminthurinus aureus
AAGATGTACAGTAAGTTCGAGCACAGTAGATACCAGAGCTCTCCACATATAGTTGATGCTAGAGCTCGACTTGACTAGAAAACACAGCAACAGTAGCTTTGAAAAACTCGAAGGAAATTATAATAACGTTAGTTAATTATTTTTTGAACCGCGAAGCAGCAAACGCACCGCAGGTCAAGTCGCGCAAAGCGCGTGCTTGTTTATCATATCCTTAGTTGATAGTTGAAATGCATGCTCAATATGCTCATATTTTTGATTTTTGATATGCATATATGCAAAAAAAATAAAAAAATTTAATTTTATCAATAGAGATATTAGAGGAATTATATTCCCTGTTATTTTCTTTCTTTTGTTTTATGTAATAAATATTATATTATGGTATGTAAAATATTTTGTGACGTCATAATATTATACATTTTTATCACTACAATCTTTTGTATTTTGGGAAGGTTAAATTAAGTACTTATGAAGAACAAGCCAAATGTCACTGTATAGAACAATTAAAAGAACTTTTTGGCATTCTGACTTGTTCAGTGTGCAAACTGAGTAAGTACAAACTTAAATGGACTACATCATGTAAATTCATGCATGTTCATACAATTTCGTATGACTTTTAATGCTATGAATTACTTGTATGACTTCAAAATTATGACAAATACAAAATACAACCTCATTCAACTCCAAATAAGTATAATAGAGCGAATTCGTCTTGACGAGTTGTGGTTGTATGTTGATAAAAGTGTTAAAATAAAATACAGATATGATAAAATATATACATGCTAAAACGATGAAATTATATTATTTTAACATGTGTATTTTATTATTATATTTCTATGAAGATTTACAATTGAATGTAAATTGTAAATGAATGAAAAAAAGGAACCTCAAAGACAATATTTCAATTATTATTTTGTTCTTTTACCTTAAAAGTTTTAATGAGAAAAGTAAAAAATGTGTACACTGCACAATGATATATATTGTTTCTGTTGTACAAAACATGAAATTTTCAGACAGCATTCACCTCCAGTTTCATTCTTTATCATTTGGCGAAGCATCAAGAATATCAAGAGGAACTATTCAAAGAACTAAAGACTCTTCTACCCACATGTGGTGCTCCGATAACCTCCGAAATTTTGACCAATGCAAATTACCTCAAGCGTGTAATTAAGGAGAGTCTTCGTCTCAATCCCATTTCTGTGGGAGTTGGACGACTTTTAATGGAGGATACTGTCATTGGTGACCATCATATTCCTACTGGGGTAACGTAATAATAATAATTTTTGACACTTTTGTTCCGCTTTTTACATGTTTCTCTTTAAAGATATTCAGACTTTTGGTATAATCGTTTTATTTTCCATTTTCTGTAAACTGTAAAGACATAGTGTATCGGATTCATGAAGTATTTTTTTGTGTATACAGAACTTTGACGTAATTGTTTTTATGGGTAAATTTTGTGTAATATCGTTTTGATTATTTGTGCATTCTCTGGCTCATTGCATAATGGAAGAATTATTATATTTAACACCATAACAGTATAATGGCTCTCACTTTTAATTGAATTATGAAAAAGCGTATTAAATACCTTCAAATCTTTTCCCTTTTCTTTTACTTATTCTTTCAAACGTCTATGTTCTGTATGTTATAAATCATAGCAATGTGCTTTATACTGTTGCTGTAAGTCAACTCATAAACCATGTATAGTCCAAGAAAATTTAAATTCTGATGCAATATTTTTGATTTATTTTCTTAAAAAATAATTACCAGAACGAAAAAAAGTGTCAACACTCGCTCCGAAAGATCATTTATTGAAAAATTATTAACCAGCTTTTAACTTATTCGGACATTAATTATAAAATTTCTTGTGGTGTTTGGCACTTTAAGAACAAGGTTCACCTATAAGACCTCTGTAGTATACAGTTTTTGATGAGTTTATATGTGGTTAATAGGACAAATGCAGACAAAAATGCTAGGATTTCTAAATACTGTGATTTCAACTGTATACATAGATCACAGAAAATGTAAATTTCAATAAAATACTGCGAGTAATATAGAATGTTACTTTTTCTGTGCCACATTTTACTTAACATGTAGCCAAAATCCAAAAGAGATATGAAGGAAATCGAAATGTTTTAAAACTTATTTTCCTTTTATCACACATGAAGAATGAAAAATGCTTTAGTAATAGTATAATTAATTTACTCATTTGTTTTGTGTTATTTTTTTCGAGTTTTATTGTTATTTTCACAAACATTTCTGTGTATATAAAAGTGCGTTGTCTTAATGTTAACACATTTTAAAGCGTTAATAACGCATTACTTCATCATCTAAAATCTGGCAGTTATGTAGAGAAATCATCACCACTCGGAAAGTATATTCACATTAATTAACAAAGCCTTGAATGTGTGAATCTATTCAAGCACAGGCATTGTAGTCGTAAAAAGTGTGAACAAATAAATCAAAATGAAAAGTGACATAAACCTAGAAAAAATGATAAAGCGTTCGCATTCTCATTTTACCCTGTTGTCTGTCGTCGTTTCTTTTTAAACCATATAAAAATAGTATCATAATTGTATTATATTTTATTCCTATAGACGGTGATTGTGACACAAAATCAAGTTACAAGTCGGCTTGAACAATATTTTGAAAAGCCAAATGAATTCTTGCCTGATCGCTGGAATCCTCAAAATAAAGCAAAACGACCTCATCCGTTTACAATGATCCCGTTTGGTCATGGTCCAAGAGGTAATTAACATACATATGCACATAAGTTTTTCAATTTCTCAATGCATGATATCATAAATCAATATACAGAATTCATGAATCAATTCATTTTGTAGAACTCATTTACTACAAAATTTGAAGGATGTGATGATGCAGATTTTATTTGTTTTTATTAATTTCATTGCTTTCAGCATGTATTGGGAGACGGCTGGCAGAGCAGAATATGCAGATTGTAATCGCAAGGGTAAGTCATTCTAATCTTTGACTGTATACTATCATAAACTTGTAGATTTGTCACTATATAAGCACGATTCATATTCATGTTTGCTTTTAACTCATTTTTATCTTAAATGCGTGATGTAATGAAGAATCAAAGAGTGAAAAAGGAACATGAGATGGATTCACATAATATAGCAAATGTAACAAAAATATACGAGTAACTGGGAACTTTATTTGCAATACCTGTAGTACAAGTCGAATGTATATACACTCATCTTTTATTTTGTTCTATTGATTCACTAACTATCGCTCAGCACCATATCCTGTTTGTATTTTGTATTTGCACGCTTGTGCATAACAAATTTTTTGACATAATCAATGTCCAAGTTTGTCAACAGAGTTATTCCATTATGTCACAAATTGTGTGAAGTAAAATATGGAGTAATTGGTATCTGCTCATAGGATTCTCAGTTCAGCGTATTATGTAGTACAGATATTTTGTATTTCATACATGTGAATGATAATACATGTATTTGTCATGATGTTTAAAATAAGGGCATCTCACTTCCAAAATACGCATTGTTGCGTGTGAGAGTTTTAGTTTCCATTTAGTTTGATGCTGAAGATGAAATATGCACACACAAGTTTGAAGTTTTGAAAAATGTGCGTATATACGCCCTGCCATTGTGTGTCTTCTCTTGGTATGTGTAGCACACCTATCACCCTTTTTCCTTTAATTGTCTACACACGTTGATTAGCTCGGTTTAGTTATAATATTTAGTGTACAGGAGTATCATCATCAACAACAACATCAACGGCATGTGCGTAGTCGACAATTCAAAATCTTGACTAATGAACCTTAATTATATCTGCACCTACTACTCCTCTTTACAATCAGAAGTATAAAATTTAAATGATGATGGTCTGTATTTTCCATGTATACATAATACATAATATATTATATTATTCTCACCTCTCACATACATAAATAGCGGATAGATGGAATGTCAAAGTATACAACAATGTAGAGGAGAAGTGAATCAAAAATTGTAAGATCTCCATTACATGTTTATTTATGATTCATTTGTTGTCAGATAAATAGTGATATAGTATAAATTTGTTGTCGATCAACGTGGTGATAAGATAATGTGTAGTACACATGTAGGATAGATAGTGGATGTATTTTTTATGTGTAAAAAATGTAGTATTTCATCTGTTTTTCTTCTTTTTCTGTGACAATCCACACTATCTATACGATTAGATAGACCACCCTTGACTATTTTAACAAGTCTCATCATCAAACGGAGCTGTCATGTTTTACACAAGATGTGTGTACAATCATGCTGTCACAGGTATAATAATAAAAAAAATCTGTCATTTGAATTACTCATTCGCTAATAAAATATACTTGTACAGTATACAGTGTACAATGTTCAATGTACAAGTTACATGCATATAAAACAGAGGGATGTATGTACAGTGAGTATTTATAGCGGTTTAATGGTTGTCGACTGTCTAGCTCTTTTTATTTATGCTTGAGATGTGCGTAAGGTGCGATATAAACGCATGTAATGACAACTTCAAACTTTATACTGTCAACTGCTGTCGTTCTACTCCTGTACGTGCTCCTTGGATGATCACTTGTAAAAAGAAGAAGAATGATACTAGTATGTAGAAAGAGTTGTACGTACATATTCAAATTCATACTTTGTACTATAATTTACATCATGAATACTATGTACTACAATGTAGATTATAATAATCCATATGGGCGATAGCTCTTAGTTGGTATGCAATCAAAATTCAATAAAGTTACCTCTCTGACAAGTTTTTTTTTTTCCTTCGTCTCATTCTCATGTGTTGCTGCATCTTCTTCAGTGACTTCTTCTTCTACTTCTCCTCTCTGAAGTATTTCAAGTAGTGTGCATGCATAATTTGAATTTGTAACATATGATCTTTGTTGTTACGTGCATGTTGTTCAAGTATCATCTTGAAATATCTACTCACATCATTACATGTAACATATATGGGCGATAGGCAATAGAATTAAAATTCAAGAATTGTTATTATTATTACTACAACTGCCGTGAATAGTTTTAAATGTTATGTTATGTGTAATATATCATGTATAATATGTGCAGCAGTGGTGATGTTACAGTACAGCTCAGTTTACTGTACAGTGTACAGTGCAATATGAAAATTGATGCTGACCACTCCTCAAAACTGCTTTTTAAGTAAATTTCCTACTGCCCAATTTTTGACAGGAAAGAGAATTTGCTGATTTTTTGAGTATATTATGTCATGAATTTGACAGTTCCACATTCGTTTCCCTGTCTCCTGTCTCATCTTTTGATACTTTAAATGCGCGAAAACACGCCCATATGTATTCGATTTTCGGAATTATGCAGTAGAAAAATGTACATAACAGTTGAAATGCAAAAAAAGGTTCCTGAGGATAATGCACATTTTTATTCAAATGGGCCCTTATCGTTTTTTCCTCACTATTGAAATGAAATTTGTCTTGCATTATAATTAATTATTAAATGTTATAAAACTTTATAATTTTTTGCTTGTGTTAATTTCTAGGTGATTCGACAGTTTCGTGTGGAGTGGATGAGTTCCCGAACTTTGGATTGTATCTCTCAAACCATTAATAAGCCAGACGGCCCTCTTCAGTTCAATTTTATTCGGAGAAATCAATAGACAGAGATTTTATAGATTATTATCTATATTGTTACTAGTTCATCATCTTTCAACTTGTAAGTCAGCGTGCTCCTTGTCGTTTTCTTTTCAAGGTACAGAATATCTTCTTGGCTTTTGTTTTGTCTTATATATTATAATGTTACACTACCTAATACTAGAAGTATAATGACAGCATTACATAATATGATAGGTTCAACTAAGTGAGTGAAAAAGTCAGCTTATACTTTATACTCTCGATCAAAGGGCAACTTTAAGCACATGTATAAAATGTATAAGGTGAACAGAGCTGAGCATTAAGATCTCCACTGTAGGAAATTCTGTCAAGTGAATTACAAAAATCGTGATTGTGTGTAGGTTTGTTCTAGAGTCAAGACTCAAGACTCAAGGGAAACGATTGACGGCAAATTCTTTCATGTAGTTATGTTTATCGGCATTGTCATCATCACCATCATCATCTTTATCTCTGTACCTTGTATAATATATTACAGTGTATTCTTATTTCTTACTTCTATCTTCTAACTCCTCATAAAGCATGACATCACTCACTGACTTTGTACTTTGTACGTCATCACCAGAGTTGAAAATTTTATGACCATGTAAAAATTTGTAAAAAATGGACAATCATTTGCTTTTCCTGTTTCAAGTGTATATAATTTGAACAGTACAAAATAAGTGTGAACAGACATTGGTTTTCTGACGTTTTAATTTAGAATAATCACAAAATTTTATGAATCCACAATCCATAGAGAGAAAAAATGCTCTCGTGTCAAATTTGAATGAATTATTTCAAAATCAATAACATTCTGCATTATACTGAAGTCTGAAGTAAAGCGTGTACAGTGTACAGTGTACCTACGTGTGTCTTAGTAAGACAAGTACTTTTTTTGTGTATATCATGCTTGTAATTGGGTATACAGAGGTGTGAGAATGTGATCGGTACACCTCTATTATTATTATTATTTTGTTATCAATTTTGCTATCATATTAATTCTCTCAAGAGTACACCTTGATTTTACTTGTTGTTTTCAATTCAAGATATCTGTCCGACTCTTGTAGCTTGTAACAAAAGTACTTCTTCACACTATTATTAATTCTATACATATGCATGTATAATACAGATCTGTGTGCGTGTGGATAGTGGATACATTTTTCAGACGCTGATTTGATCCCTTAAATTATTTGTACATTTTTATTCTATTATTATGTAAAATCATTGTGTACGATATGTATGCGTATAAGTCTGCATATATGCACAATCTTATTGACTGTTGACATGCACTTTTTATTTCAATGTATCCAATTTTCATGTTTTTACTTTGGCTTTTATCTTTATTAATATGTATACATGTATGTATGTATGATGATCATGATTATTGTGATTATTACACTTTATAGTAACATCAAAGTCAAAATCATAAAACTATTACTTTTGTCTTTGAGCGAGATTACACATTACACATTAAGTTTTAGCATTGGATGAGTTTTGAATGATTTTGAAAAAAATATGATTCACTTGAAATATCTCGATGTTGATGTGAACACTGTTATTATCGAATATCGAATGAGAACAGGATGGTAAAGGTAATGTTGTAGTGTCCACCTTCCACTGTGTACATTTATGTGTACGAAAGGTACAAAGTTTGACAACTCGCATAATGTATAAGGTTGTGCTGTTTACCATACTCATCTTTAGAGATTCGAGCAATTTTTAGTACATTACGTATGTTTGGTTTGGGTAAAATTTCTTGTAATTAGTACCAGCTACAGATGTGTATTTTTTTATTTTTTCCGTTAGTTTTTGTAATCATCAGTAAAAGTAGTAAATATGGTATCAAAAGTTTATTACAGAGTTGTTAGTTATTGTTTATTGTACACTGTACACAATGTATTTTCTGACACATCAGTTATTCTTACTTGTTACTGAATTGTGTGGGTATTTTTACCTTCTATCATTCAATGCGAAATGCTGATTTGATTCGAATTTAAAGACGTCACATGTACGTGGAAAGTCCTTGTTTTTGCCTTGTATCGTACAAAAATTATGTATTGTAAACTTTAAACTTAGAAAATGTTCAGGCAAGGGAAATTTGTGAAATCACCAAAGCTTAAAAAAAGCAAAAAATATGTATATAATGTCCAGGTTATAATCCAGAACGTCTGGTGTCTGGCCATCTCAAACATTAACTTACATAGAAAATGACACAGTTAAAAGAGACTTTGAGAGATATATTACGTGCATAAGTTTGTATTATGATACTTATAAATAGGATTAAGATGAATAAGACTTCTTATAGTACGAGTTATTTGACACAAATGACTCCATATTCCATATTCCATATGTATATGAAATTTCATAACGTTTACCATTTTCCTACACTTGTTGTTATTATTGGAATGTTTTGAATAGGAAAATTTATTATCTGTATCCTTAAACAAAGTGTACATATTTTATTGTAAACAAACTTTTGGTCTGACAACTGAGATTTGTAAGTGTTCGTATGCTACACTGGTACACTGATACATATGAATGATTAGTAAAACCATGTACTTAATTACTTTTTATTTAAAAATTCAAATAAATTAATAAATAAATGTGAAATTGTATTAAGTTGAGAAACAGTTTCATTAATCTCATACTCATAAAATCATAATTCATGACTTTTTTCTTTGCACAGTTCAGTTTTCAGTCATGTTGAAAAGGGACAAAAGGATTAGATAGGTAGATGACGTGAGTTCTTTTCCTTTTTGATAGGTCAAGACTCAAGACTCGAGAATTTAAAAACCGTTGGCGAATCTTTTTTTACGTTGTGCATTAATCTGAATGAATCTGAAAAATTGAAATGACATGAAAAGTCATCCTAAGGGTATAATTTTTCTATCAACAATCAAAATGCGTCGCCTCCAAATCTCTCTCATAGAGAATTTAAAATCAATACATAATTAAATATGATTAATATCAAATTTATTTTCAAAGTTGTTTCGAATTACAGAGAAAATAAATAAATAAATATTGCTTAATTTCGTCTGCATGAGGTAATGATTGTGAGTTTCAAAATGTATATATATATATATATATATATATTTGACAATTACAGAGATAATTTTTAAGATTCCATGTTGAAAATATGATAGAGGTTTTTTCCATGTCTCTTGAATGTGTGTGTATGTATTGTAGGATTTTCCCCAGTTTGCTCAATTGCACTCACCAATTTCATGAATAGAAATATGACATGTTGTAGTTGTGATCAAAGGTACACACTACACATAATGTGTCTTACCAATTTTATCATCTCTTTCCTTTTTTTAAAGTCTGTTCTTATTAGTTTTCATCGCCGAATCCGTTAATTTGAGTAGGTGTAGGCTGTAAACTGTAGACATGACACTTTTGAGTCATAACAGTAATATCTTATAAATATCAATGTAGATTGTAGATGGTAGATATTAATATGCCTGTTGTTTGCCATGTAGCTAAAATAGAAATAAAGAAATGAATGAGTGTACTCATCTACAAAAAGAAAGAAAGAACGAATGCAAGAATAATGTATACAATTTAGCCGTAATTGTATTTATTGCATGACTTTTATACCTCTCATGTCTCATGCTATTTGTACTTGTTGAAGGATATGAAAATGTGGAGGTGGAAATGGACATGTGGAACATTACAAGTTTCACCGTAGTTTGTAGAGTGTAGACTGTGTACTGCAGACATGCACACACGTAAAGCTCACGATTACTTCTAATTTCTGTGTGCGTCCTGCTGTCTGCATGACCACAATCCAAATCCAAATCCAACCAATATGAAATTCATGTTCATACTAAATTGATAAGTTACAGTTTGTAGTACAGGTATGTAGTATAATATACATAATTGCCTTGTTCATTGGAGAAATATGGACAGATTTTGACACTTTTATATTGATTTTATTTTATACTTTGAGTATTTAGTATTTAATAATTGATTTTTTTTAAAAACAATTTAACATTGACTTTCCACCGGATTTATGTATATTTTGTATAGATTTTAATTTTACACTTTTCTATTTTCATTTAATGTCAGAGAAATTTTGTAGCTCTGGAATCTAGAATAAAAAAAAAACCAAAAGGACAAAGTTTATGAATATTTTTATAGGTTTATGTAGTTAAAATAATTAAATATGAGTATGCAGTATTCAGTATGAATTAGTTACACGCCTACTTGTTACTGTTAAAAATACAAGATACTGCTCATTGTACATTTAATTTCCCAAAACCCAATAGTGACCTAAAGGGAAGAGGGAAGGTGACTAATTAGATAATGTACATAGATAATATGACCAAGAAGGAAAAATATTCTTACTGAATGAGTATTTATTATCATTGGTACTTTGGCTATTGCATAGGTTTTCAAAAGTAATTTATAGATTAAAAGTCCCTGCCTCTGTCCATTAATGTATTATTTCGTTTTCATTTTGTGTGTTTGACTGTATGTTTAAAATATACAGTGTACAGTATTCTATTATGCACATAATTCGCACCTTTTTTCTGGTTATTCCTCTTGCCTTTTTGCTCTCTATTGTATAGTCTCTAGTCTCTATATTCTATATATATTTAATCATAAATTTTAACTTGAGTCTTGTTCTTTCTTTCTCTAGGTTACCAGTTTAAAGTGAGAGAGAGAGAGAGAGTACATTAGAAATTAGAATTATTCGTTTACGAGGCGAAGATAATCAAGTAATCTCTGTCTGTCTATGAAAACAGATATATAAATGATTCTGTCTGTCTTCCATTTTTCATGTCCGCTTCTTAAACTTCTATATGTATACGTCTCAAACAAAGTCAAAAGTAAAGGTCGGCTAGGTTTTAATATGGGCGAAAAGTTGGAATAAAAGCATGAACTGTAATGTGCACATATTATATATATTGTAGAGCTATAGGTGTAGCTACGGAGAAACAATGAGGAAACGATACGTACAAGTTATTCAAATTATGTATGTTCAATGTTCAATGTGCATGCACCTAACACTCACACAACTCACACTTAGATTTTGTGTTAAATGTCTACAATTAGAATGTCCATAGTGTAATTAATATTATGTTATATGTATCCCATTGAATTTATTGCATTGTATCTCATTATAGTTGAGCTCAATGATACAAAATGAAAATTAGGCTCATTATCAAAACAAGATGCATAATACATAATAAATGTATATTTCCAACGTTTTTCAAAAACTTAATGTATACGTAACACACATCCTTATTTTTTTATGATCCTTCCGAATCAGAAAATAGAATTTATAATTAATTAAAATTATGATTCAGTGGGGTGTCTTAAAAATCACTTTGTAAGCACATTGTGGCTATAAGATATTAGCAAAATATACTGTAGACGCTGTAAAGTTTTGGAAGATAAATTCCTGTTTTATCAGTATTTTGTCAAGTACAGTGACCATTGACTATTGCTAAAGATGAGAATATTAAATAATACCGTAAATAGCTATACTTTTAACAGTTTTAGGAACGTCGATTCCATAAAAATTTTGCAAATTGTATGGTACATTGTACATGTATTGATAATAGATACAAACAAATGAGCAAGGTAAAACAATAGGGAATATCCACGTGTTGAATGTTGAATTTTCATGATTACTGCCAAAGTCAAAAGTGTGTGTATTATTACGAGTGTGGAAAACTAATTACATATTATTTTACACATTTTTTCTGTCAGAACTCAAAACTCAAAACTATTACACTGTATATTCTGCTTTGCTCATCTATAGTCTGTAGAGAGGAGATTGAGTGTACAAAATTGAAATTGTACATTTGGTAGAATGTTTAAGAGTAGAAAAATTGAAATTAAAATGAAATCACGTCACGACCAGAGCTCGTTCATTTCACTATTCACTCTTCACCACCGAAGACGATAAAGAACGATAAAGAACGGTAATGTAAATGAAAAAAAAAACATTGTCTACAGAGTACACTGTACACACACAGTCAGTATGAACTATGAACAATATTGTAATGGGTTACTTTAATTGATATTGTAAAAATGTAGACACAAAAGTTTCGTTGTCTTATATTCTTCGCCTTTCTTCTTGTTCTTTTGCAAATCAAATCATTCATGATGTTGAAGAAGATGATGATGATATGGACAATAAACAGATGTAAAGGTCCATGTCCACTTTAATATTATTCAACTATGCATTATCTATGTGTGTATTATTATTGTATTATATTTAATATTTAACTACACACATGGATACATTTTTTCTATATAAGAATGTCCTAATACACATGTTCATCTTCTATATTTTATGCACTATACATGAATTGATTTGAATTGAGAAAAAAAATAAGAAGACAAAGTTTGATAATACAGCAGTTAATGGCTAAAATAGTATAATAGAAATCAAAATAATAATGTTATTAAGCCACTTTGTTGACTGTTGACTGCACGCTGCACTCATAACAATAATAATAACAACAAAATCAAGGCAGAGAAATGAATCGTCTTTTTGTAAAGATAGAACACATCTTCTGCTCATCTTTTTCATCTTTCCATTGGAATTGTAATGTATATGTATGACCCAGTGAATGAATGAATTTGCAGAAGGATAAGTATTATTATTATTATTATCATTATCTACCTGTTATTTGTTAGCCCATTTATTTTTCTCCTAACCTTTATGACAGTATGTATATATGTATATACACATTTATATATATAATGTATGACGTATATCGTATAACCACAAATATACACAAGGTAATTAACAAATTTTAATGTAAACAGCACATTCCAAATCTCAAATCTTGTATGTTTGAGGGGAAAAAATTTATAGAGTTTTTTACCTTTATTTATTCATTCGTTAGTCATTAATAATATTCATATGCTAAGTTTTTCTACAGTAAAATACAAAAAATATTTAATCTATGTCCTATGGATTCCTCATTCTCAATTAGTGAGTTAGTTTAAGAGAGGCTAATATGAGAGGATAATGGTACTGGTAAATGTCATCATTTACATTTTATCGCATTGTGAAAGGTCATTCCAGTCAATTCGCGTGGCAGAACTGAATTGAACCACGGATAGTTTTTTCTGATGATTTATGTCTCTGAAATTCTGTATCACCTTTTGTATATTGTGTACTGTATTGTATTGTATTGTACGAATTATGCATATAAACATACATTCATCATATTGTACATGGACGGTGGACGGGATACAAAAATACAAGTTTTTTTTTGAGTTTTGAGAACATGTAACTTTTATGTAATGACCAAATTTGTGTGAATTATTGTATTATTATAAATCAATTAGTTAGTAATAGTGGCAGAGCTACTTTCACGTTAGGTTGTTAGTTGTTATGTTTTTTATCAGTTATTACGCCTTGTAATACTTGTTATTATGATTATTGATGATTATATGCACATGCAGTTTTTCAAAAACTAAGTAAATGAGATTGCAACGATAAACATTTTCAATCTTCAGATGTGTAAAGGGCACAAAATTAGAGTAAAAGTAATAATAAAATGAATGAGTTTCGATGTTTCGATTAAAACTAGAGTTTTTACTTAAAAAGTGGTTTCCATCATTCCAGTACAAGCTGTATGATGTTTGAGGTATGAGAATATAGAATGTAGATCATCAAGTGTATAATTTAAAGTTATTTAATTCAAATTACGTAAGAATATAAATACAAAGTAGCATCCTTTAGCTACAAGAATGTGTGTCAACTGCCAATAATCGATTGGATTGTTTTTGTCTTGTATTCAGTTTTCACGGCAATCAACGTGAAGTGATGAGTACTTGATAACTTTTCAATCTCATTGCATTATGCATCTTGCAATTTTTATATCTCAATAAAAGACAAAATTAGACATGAATTCAATGTTTTAGCTAGTACCTTTTCTTCATTCTGTCTTTGGTACGATCGAATAGCAGGTGATGTTAAATAGCTACTGTCATTTTCACATACATTCACATTAATTCATTTTCTTGTGTAGAAATGCATGTAAAATGTAAACTTGGAATATAATATTTAATATTATAAAAGTTCAGATATATATGATAACAATGATGCATCGTATATATCTTTAAGCACGTGAAAATTTTCGGAGAACGACGAATTCCTGTTTTTTTACCGCTTTTATTACAGTGTAAATATTTCTTTTTAACTTGAATCATTTGTTCTCATAATTTTGTAGTTGTTAATTCAAAATCGTAGAAAATGTAACACTTTTTTATTTCCAGTCTTGCGCAATCCTTAAAACAACTACTATTTTGAGCATTAACAGTGGGCATCTAATTAACTTAACATAAAAGTTTATTTAAGATCTCATATGCACTGAGCTTTTTGCATATATAGATAGGCGCTTAATAGGCGCTGTATTCTACAGTTTTTATTCCAATCCAATGGGACATTTTGTGTAGGTGGATTAGTTTGTTTTCTCTTGTACTCTTATACTCTCGTACTAAGAACTAATTGATCCCTCAAATGTCAGATCACTCACCATTCCTTTTAACTTTTAGCGAATAATATAATGAAGCCAAGATATGTCGGGAAATCCTCCATTGGAAAAGTTCTCATTATCTCATTTTTATATTTCACTCTGTGTACTGTGTACTTTTGACGGAGCGTTATGGACTTTGATGTTAATTTGTGCACACAGGATTTGGTAATGCCCATGTTATGTATGGTACTTAACTTGTTTGTTATTTCTTATGGTTGATAGTTGATAAATAAATAAATAAATGATAAATATGCCAAAGTAGTAGTAGTATAATGTCTAATGTATAATGTGAATGCAGAATGCACCAGTAGTTGTAAAGTTGAATTTTTTAGGATTTGTAAAATGTAAAATGTGTGGCGTAATATCGTGTAGTTTGTAGTTTGTAGAGAATAAGCGAGATCCTGTAACTCATTTACAGTTTCATTTTCTCCTGGTTATTTATATGCACTTGAAATGCATAATACATGATCGTGCTGCATTTTGCATTTTACCACATGGTCCAACTTGCCACGATGAATCTGTTTCTCTACATTTCATATTATGCAGTTTATACTTGAAGATTCTCATGTTAAGTATTGTTTATATGTCCATCCCGTTCAGAGCTCACATCTCGCATAGTAAATATAGTTATAGTTTCCTTGAGTATTGCAACTTGCAACTGTATTGCATACAATTTATTCTACATGAATACAGAATGGTAAATTTACTGCACTTTCGTTTTATTATGTGCACCCTGTAAACTGTAAACGGAATGTAGTGTGAACATTGAACAGTGAAGAGCGAACAGTAGGCAATAACAAAATTACAATAATCGTTCTCTTATTGCCTCGTTTTACGGTTATTTGTGTAGCGTCATCATAAAACAGAGGTGTTATTCTTCTTTCGTTTTTTTTGGCTAAAACCGTTTGAAAATTATCCAGGGATCCCACAATTGGCAAGGTTATGCGAGGGAACTACTTATTTTTGTTGTGTCAAGGATTAGATAGCAGGATAAATGTACATGAGCAATGACAACAATTTTTATATTTTTTGTCTCTCATATTAGGAATGTCCAGTACAAAATATTATATAATTTCTATTAATTGAAGTTTCGTGTGAAGTTCACCACGAAAAAATTAAAAGGAATCGTGTTTGAACAAAAATTAGCAACTAGTTGTAGAAAAATTGAATGCATTATAAATTATAAATGGGTGATGCACATGTATATAATATATTAATTTTAACACGTAATTTTCTCAAAAAAAGTATTTAAATTGGAATACAAAAATGCAACTGTGAACTTGCTTCTGTTGCTGCTGCTGATTAATTCTTCCGTAATCAATTTAAACACATTAATAATAGCATAATAATAGTAATAAATAGTGTAAGACCTTTGAATTGAATTCAATTCAATTCAATGGAAATGACTCGCTACCAAAATGAAGAAGATGCAAAATTTTGTGCATTTTCATATGTACATGAATGTATATGTGTGTGTGTGTGTGTGCAAGTAGTAAATGTGATTTGTGCATACCAAGTTGGGTATGCGAATGCACCAGGAGTTAAAAAGTGAATTGACTTGTTGAGTCTATAATGTATGTATAATGTATAACGTAATTCTGCTTAACATACACCTCACCATATCATAGTAATAATAATTCATAGTGTTCAGTGTTCATGCAAACTACAAACTACCATACCAATACCAATGCACAATACACACATGTATCCATACGGTACGTAAGAAAGTATTGAGAATTGAAAATTAAATGTGGGGAGATGAACAAAAATCCCCCTCATCTATATAAAGACGTGAATGTCCACCGCCGAGAACTATATTCTATTCACTCACGTCTTGTGAACGTTCTTCGCCTTTTTTTGTTATCATTATTTAAATCTTCTTCTTCTTCGTCTATTTGCCTGTCTCTACCTTTTCTAAGTTTAAGTTGCAGTTGTTTCAGTTTCAATTTGAATGGTCCGATAAGCATTAAGAACAGAACTTCAATAACATTCATGTACTAAAGAGAGAAGAAAAAACAGTTTATTACCAGTTTCATCCCCCTGTTCTCATAGTTCACTTGTTCTAATTATCATTTTAATTGTTGGACGATATAAACTCTTTTGTCTTTCTATTTGGAATTCGAAGACTTTCTATTTTTGAGTGGTGAAGTGTGTTCCAGCCCTTTACGGGATTTTTTATCAACAAAATACGGGCATCACCGTCAAACAGCAGGATCACCATGTTAATAAACAAGGTAATGATAAAAATTCATGTCCATTTTCAGTTTTCAGTGCTTCTATCTTCTATTCAATCTGTGCCTATTTCTTCGTATATAAATATTCTTCATGGAGCATCCAGATAGTTTTTTTTGTTACATATAACAATAGTGTGTGCATGTGCATGTGAACGAAAACGAAAACGAAAGTGATAGAAACGAACGAACAAGAAGGAAAAGTTCTTTGGATTTTAACTCACATCTTTGAAGCTTGAAGATTTGTGTTCAATAGTGATGAATTTGAAATTCGAAATTCCAAATCATTTAGGATTTTGTCATCAAAAACCAAAAGTGTTTCAATATTGAATTTGCAGTACATGGTACATCCATCATTTTCTGTGCATCCTTCCACACTTGACACAGTCACATCAAACCTTAGAAATGGAGACAGAAAAGTTGTATATTTACGACTATTGTTTATTTTTATACGTATGTACATTGTACAAAGGCAAGTTGTTAAAAAAAGAAGGATATGAAAGGTTGGACGATTTATTTTTATACAAATTGTTCAGTGCAAGGTCTCCTTTCCATTTCAGTTTATTCAGTGGACAGGACAAGGAAAGAAAAAAGATGGGACGGGATACATTGTTGAATGAATAAGTTTGAGTTGGAATTGGAATTGGAGTTGGAGTAGGTAGAAGAAAAATAGATGTATAGAAATGAAATAATTTCTTTTATGGCAGTTATTGCCATAAAATAAATTGTCAGAGGAGATAAAAGATGTATTATTATTATATCACACATCTTCCAAATCCAAATCCAAATGTACACAAAACATTCAAAATGTTTCCAAAGGTTAGATTTTAGATATTAGATAAAACATGAGCAAAAGACCCACGTAGTCAAATATTTTACATTCAGGTAAAACCTAAGCTTTTGACTATTGAGTGTTGAATGTTGAGCATTGAAAATGTCACCTCCTTTGCATAAAATATTGTGGAGATTCATGTTCATGATATTCATTGTTCATTGTACAAAGTACAAGAAGAGCAATAAATTTTACCAAGCTTTACCAACCACTTGACTCAAGTAATGTGAAATATGTAACGTTAATGTGGCTAAAAGGTACATGTCATATCACATGGACATGGACTCGTGGTCTTTTCATTCTTCTTCTATTGCTTCTTCTTGTTCTTTTCTTTAGTTTCATCTCAAATTCAAAATTCAAATTCAAAGTCAGATTTGTTTTAAAGAAACAATCACACATATTTCTTTCCTTGTTTCTTTCTTCATCTCTTGTTTCTCGTTTCACATCTCACCTGCTGCCTGCTGCTAAATAACTAGCTTCTTGTAGTAGGGGAATTAGAGGAACAGTATGGGTGATGAGAAATACCAGTGTTTTATTTTGCATTGTTCTGTTGATAGCCTGTATAATATCGTTGTCTTGTCTTGTTCTTCTTCTTGTTTTGTTCTTCATGTTGGAAATGTGCACGACTTGTTTTGTTCCTGATCACGGAATTTATGTACGATTAACGATTAGCGAAATACAAATTAAAAAGGAAATCATATCACTACAGGGAGCCAAAGCATGTAGAATGTATTATGTATTATGTAAGATGTAAAGCATTCAGCATCTTCTTAAATATTATGATAGCTAAAGTAAATCACAACAATTAACATTTATCATTTGATCATTATAATAATTAATAACCAGAATTTTATTAATTTGACTATTTATTTCAAATTTCACATGGAAAAACATGGTAAAAGTGGTAGTTGTTTCATAGAAAAGGGAGCATGATTATATATTGACTATTGACTGCAACTTGCTATGCAGCTATCAGTGTACATTGTACATTGTTTTGAGTCTTGAGTCTTGACAGTGTCGCAACAAATTCAAAATTCAAATGTAAGCAGTTATTCACATGTATGGAGTATGGAGTAGGGACAAGATTAATTTATATCCTCACAATCATCGTCATGTTATATAATATAAAATAATGTATATTTCTTGATAATCATGACAGACACAGTCTTACACAATTTTAATACAAGATTTGAATGGGACTCTGTCTGTTATTATTAGCTGGATTTGAATTTTGATTTGATTTAGTTAGCTCTGCACGAAGACAAAAAGGTAGATAGTAGATAGTAGGTAGAGGACTGATGATATCCGGATGAATTGGATCCAATCTATGTATATACATACGGTGAAGATGATAGGATCAAAGTCAATCAACACAGATCAAATAGTATAATCAACAAAATTAGGGATAATCATTCATTCACAATTCACACACATCAAACACCAAGCACTAAGTTTGAAACAGTATAATTTGATTTTGATTTTAAATTTTGAGATTGTGTCTCAATGCTCGATGCTCAATACTCAATACATAGTTGAAATCGCGACTCGAGACTCGAGACTAGAAACACAAGACACAAGCATGGATCATGTAGGCAAATGTATGAGCTCATATTATATGACTAACATAATTCACTTGTTGTGAAAAAATGAACAAATTTTGACCAAGAGCACGACTAAGAGTTAAAAGTTGCTTGACCATGCAACTCTGAGAGCGTGCATATGTAATATGTACCAAGCATTATTTTTTTTAATAATGTGTATGCTGCACACTGTAGACTGTGGATTGTAGGTGCAATCAACTCATCCATAATTTAATAAGTGTGTTTTTTCACCAGTAATGTCTAGTATTTGCTATTTGTTAGTTGTACCCAAGCTGTAAGTTGTAGTTGCTCCTCTTCACAATCTTCCATAAACATGGTCAATGGTCAGTCATACACATAATAAATGTAATGATAATGATATCATGTGTGTGTAAGCATTTTTATAACCGTACATGATGATGCATGTGAGTGACTGCCTGTGTGTGGTGTGTGTCTCACGGCTCACGACTAGGACAAGTAAAGTCCAAATCATCCAAAATTCTACACATTATCCATTATCCAATATCCATACACTTTCAGTTTCAATTTCAAGTCCAACGAATGCATTAATGCGTTTGCATGATACATAATTCCATAATGTAAGGGATTATGTATTATTTATTTATTTATTCATCTATTTATTATCTATTATATAATACAAAATGGGAGAGGAGTTTCCATATTACATTTTACGTACAATCTACAATTTACAATCGCTGTTTGTAAAAACTAAAAGTGATTTTGATTGCTTTCCAAGTGCATACAAATAGTTTTGTTTGCACACATGTTCCATTTTGTACACAACTATGCTGGTTTTTATCGTGTAACGTGCAATGTAATGGAAATACATGAAAAATAATGGTCGATAATGCATAATATCAACATTTAGATGCTCTCTTTCACTTGACTCGAGATTCGAGACTCGAGTGCATCGATTTGCTTTCATTAAATTGTTGGTTGAGAAATGTAAAGCAAATTGGAACAGCTCATCTCATCTTTCCCTTTCATTTTCATTTTTCTTGTTTATTTATTTATTATTTACTATTTATAATTTAGGTAGGTAAATTTACCTAATGTAGACTAGAATTTGTATAGATATTAAAGTCATCCCTCTTTAACGCTTTTATTAGTTCATCGGATTGTAATTTGTAATGTATTAGAAATTTAGAATATTTAATAATAACATGACATGTAGAATGTAGATGATCAAATTGAGCAAAGCACAGTCAAGAGTAGAGTAGAGTAGAGCATTTTTTCCTCTAGGTATTTGATAATATTTCTTGACCTTTCCATTTGTACCTGTAGGTAGTAGGTAGTAGTAGGTACTTTTACATTAATGTCTTGTACAATGTAAGGTACATGATGTATTGCTCACTTTTTACTTTCAGTTTCACTCTTATTATCAATCCATTGAATTGTCGTAGATTTGTGTGACCTTTATGATTATATTGGAATTTATAAACGGAGTTGGTCACATTATACACTAGACGCTAAACACACATTGTATATAAATGGTATAAATTTATTTAAATTAAAAAGGGAGAAGGAACTCTGACATTGAATATGTGTTGAATGTAGAATATAGGTATGGCTATAGATTATATAATATTATATAGATGTTCAAGTTTTTTCTCACCAGATTTCATACGTATAACGTACAACACGTCATACAATATACAATACTCGCTCAATTCTCAATGCTCAATATTCAATAGAATCCTTTCTCTGTGTAAATATTGTTAATTAATTTTTCCCAAGTATATACTAATCGTAAATCCTAACTCTGTTGCTTTGTATTTTGTATTTTCCATATCTTTTGAATTCCTACAGTGGTAATCAGTACAAGAATAATTATTTCTTATTTCTATTACATTTATGCAAATCATAATATTCATACAGATCATTCAGAATTCAAAATCAATCCACAATCCAGAGAAAGTTGTAAAACATGTATAAAAAATGAATACATGCAAAATGAACAAGTGCTTTATGTAGTAAACGGTAAATGGTAAATGATGACTTGCTCATTGCTCATCCTTCATGTATGACACAACACAAGTCACATATTATATTCACCCTATGTACAATATTACATCATATTATTGTACTTTTCTCCTCATTTGTACCTACAATTTACGTACTACATACTATAAACGTACCCTTCTTCATATATAATATGTAGGTACATTTTATACAGTAAATAGATGTCATGTGTTCGCAAAGTTTGGACAAGGACATACTTACATTTTACATGTATATGAAAAATAGGTATATCCTGTAGAACGTAAAAGCACCACCGTGTTCATTGTGTATTGTATTGTATTGGAAATAAAGTCCGTAGAGAAGATTATAGTGGAAATTGTGATGATGCTAATGCTCAAATTGAGAATATGGATTCATATTATTCAGTACTATTATTATTATAGTAAAAGGAAATTAATGGTAATGAGTACTGATAATCTCTCCCATGTTTTGCGTCAACTTGAAACTTGAATAACAAAATCCAAAATCCAAACTCCAAACCGTTCAAAAATACCAGTAGTAAAAATAGTAGTAGTTGGAGGAATGACAATAGAAATACATGCTCGTTTTATCTTCCTCAGCTAAATGTTAAATGTCTTTAAACTCTCTGTTTATTTACTCATTACGAGAGATTTAAAGTCTTCCCGTTAGCTGTTACTGTAATTTGTAATTCGTAATATTGGCAATTGGCATAAACAGACAGAGACAGGAGGATGTAGGGGTTGTAATTTAGACATCTTGGACAGTCTTTTCCTTCTCCTTCGTCGTAGTTAATGAGGAGTATAAATTCATTTTAGTCGGTGTCTCACACAATTCACATGTGTGAGGGATAAAGGATTATTACACAAGGTATTTTGTATTCCCTTTTCGTGTGTACAGGATTCATTCACTCATTCATTCATCTTTCATCATTTTAGGTATTCCTTTGTATTTGGTATTTAGCTTAAATATCAGAAATCAGTCTTTTTACCTTTTACATGTATTTTGTGTTTTGAATGCCTTGCTTATTTCAGGTTTAAGGATTATTTATTGCAAAATTAAGTGTGTATAGAGTATAGAGTATTTTAAAATCCAGAAGCTAGTACTTTACATTACTTTTATACATTATGTATTCTATCATACTTGAATTTACAGCTACAGCTAGAGAAGATATTCATGTTTGACAATTGCAAGTAAAAAATGCGTTAATTATATATTATATATTGCTACATCGTATGACAATGGATGTATACGAATATAAACAGACAAGAGACTGCAATGATCCCGTAAATTAAATGAGTAGGAAAAAGCTCTCTTGTCGGTTGTCGTCTGAGCTGAGCTGAGATGAGATGAGATTTATTATTCTTATATTGTTATTATCATACTGTTGGGAGAAGACACAGTGAATAGTGAATAGTTAGTGAGTGATGGAGATGTGTTTAAAATTAGAAGAGGTATCATTCTTTTGAGTGTTGCCAGTTGCCAGGTAATAACTAATCTAATGATGCATATAGATATACTACATAGATAGATGGATACATATTGGATGCTGTCGTTGTTCTTGTTCTTGTTGTTGCTGTTGTTGTTGGTGTCATTATCATTATCGTTATCTCATAAAACGAGGCTTTCTCTTTACACTTTTAAATGCCAAAGGACAACAATGATAATAATATTAGTATTATTCGTAATACTGGGATCTACACACTTGAGACTTGAGACATTTATCTCTTTCAACTTCCTCCTCCTCCCCCTTCCTCGGTCTCCGTTTCATTTAGAATATAGATATATTTATTTCTATTCATACAATATATTAAATTAAATTAAATTAAATAGGGAACCTGTAATTTGTTTTGTCAAATTTTTACACAGAATGTAGAAACTGGATTCATTGAACATTAATGAATGAATAATGGAAATGAAATCAGAGAAAATAGTGAATAGA
>JAQGBH010002761.1:0-22725 GCA_034698265.1 Sminthurinus aureus
AATGAAAATTCCTGAAAATAAGGACAAAAGTACGTGAGAGCTCAAAATAAGGACATGTCCTGTCCTTTTTTCCAAAAAATTTTAGTAAGTACAGAGGGGTCTGAAAAAAGTACTGTCCTTGCTAAATAAATACGTCTGGCAAGTATACCTATATCCTATATTATACAATATTTGGATCAGACTATGTATCTGGGTGTGATTCCAGAAAGCGAATGAGCTTAAGGTCTTTCGGTTGTTGAATTCGCCAAACAACAAAAACTAATTAAAAACTATTAGCAACTGGGAAATTGAATTATTTTGTTTCGAAAAAGAAAAAACCTGGAGATTTAGGAATGGATTCAAAAAAATCCATGTATTTTGTGTTTTATATGTGGATTTTGGATTCCACAATTTTTACGGCGAATCAGATCCACGCATTGCACTGGCACATTCGATCTGCAGTATGTTAGTTATAACTATATAGTAGGCTAACCAAAAACAAGTTTTTAGCAGTATGTATCGAAACTCAAAAAACCGTCGAAGTCAAAGAAATTCAAACTGATTTTGTCATTCATGATTTTTGTTGAACTCTAGACGTTTTTGCACAGTATCCTACGTAACAATACAACGCTGTATTTTGAATTTTGAATTTTGAATCAAAAGCTTTTGGAAAATGTATACCATAATATTATACCGTACTCTATTATAGTGCACTGCTCTAATTACACATCACACACGCTTAAATTTAGGTCCATAAAATGTGCTTAATATTTTTATTGACTTGCTGATGGAAAAAGCACAGAGCTGATGCAAAATTGAGTCTTCAAATTTTTTGACTATTTATTGAGAGGCGCAACCATTTCATTCACTCTGTTCTTTCATACTCCGAGAAAAACATTAGATCTTTTGAGAATTAGAAATATTAGTCTAAAACAATAACAAAGCGTTTTAATCTTTACTTTTATCAAGTTCCCCTAAAAATCGGAGTGTAATATTATTCTTCAAATTGTAGCATTACCATTTTTATTGATCCCATCAACAAATTTTCGCACTGCACTGCTTATAGATAAATCCAATATTTAACCTTCAGCTTACCCAATTATATATGATGTAATGTGTAATAATTTGACTTGTCACTTGCTTTGATGCACTGTGACCAGCATTCTGCTTTCCCGATAACATCAATTATATGCTACCAAAATAATGGACAAACTATATATTATATATTATTATATTATGGCTTTATTTAGGTGTTTGTTAGTTTGGAATAGAATACAGTAATTTATAAAATTACACCTTGTTGTATAAAAAACGATAGTCTACCGTTCTTACGAATCCGACAATCCTAACATTATCCATTCCGTTAATTGCCAACTAACTATTAACTGAACATGTACTTGCTACTTGCTACCGCTCCCAATGCAATGTCACATACATACGTCATAAATCCGTAGCCGTATAAATATGAAATTCATTTTTACTTTGGTATTGTACAATTATAATAATTATTCATACATATACAATCAGACACTATGCGCTTTGCACGTTGTGTCACCTTTTTATTAACTGATGATTATTATTGATGATAATGATTGTTTTTCATACTTTACTGTTTCGATTTTTTAGGCTACAGACTGGTCAAAACATGACTCGAGCTCGCAAAGCAACGAAAATTTCTTTCTGAAGGATTTTTTTTCACGACTCTCGCGTCTCGAGTCTCAATGTATTTATTGAGTATTCATGCACTTAGTTTTTCATCACCCATACTAGATTCTGGACATAATACGTAATGCATAAAATATAAAATATGTAACACATTGTGTTCTCTGCAGTATTTTTTTATTGATAATGTAGCAGGCTACGTTGCTGTTGCACAACGGCAATAATAATAATTATTGTGAGTTTAATTTGCTGAATTTTACTTGCCATCTTACAGTGCAGTGACTTTCTACATTTCATTGCCAGCTTCCGTCTGTACGAGATTGACGAGTGCCCTTTTTTGAGCCAGGTCGATACAGAAAAGAATTTTGATCCGTCCAACATGGTCATTAACAGCACGATTCCTCTGTCCATAAAACTGATTAGATTAGCTTCCAACGGACTAATAATTCCTTTTAAATATGACATACACTCAAAATTTTTCAAAGTTCAAAGTGGAAAATGCCTTGTCTATTGGTCCTTTGCCACTTTTGGAGTTTGTTTATCGTCAGCAGTCTATCTTTGGTTCCGTGTTATTACTTTTTTCACACATGAACAGGAGGAGGAAGTCCTATCGTTTCAGCAAAAAACTGCTTATTTTTCTCAACTATTTTCTAATTCTATAATCTCTACGGTAGGTTTTCTTTTTCAGCTCAGTCTCTTCAACCACCGCAGGGAGATTTGTGCCCTACTAAATCAACTTGTGATGTATAGACAACAGCTCAGAGGTTTGTCTCATAAAACTCTTTTATCAGTTTTGGGTTTTTTTCTGATTTTTAAAACACAATTTTCCTAATTTTTTTGAGAGTTTTCTTGCTAAAGGTTTTTCCTTTTGTTTTTATCTATTTTCTATAGATGTAGGTATTTTGAAGGCGGTTGACTTTAAACTCCTCAAAATTATTCTAGTGTTTTTTTTCGTGAGATATAGTGTGCTAGGAATTCGAGGAATTTTGCATCCAGGTTCAATTCATATTTTTATCATTATGCATATTGTGTTCATCGCTAATGAATTTATAAATTGTACGTATTGCTGTCTATTTTTTAAAACCAGAGTCAAAACTGTGTTGGTATTCCCTTTTACCGTTAAAGTATCAAACAAAAATGTTGCGAAGTCTTTTCATGATGTGGCAAGTGCAATGGATGGTTAATAGCATGTTTGCTTATATGTGCGCCTCGGTTCCTATTATTTTGTACCTGGAAACTATTAATGTGACAATGAAACATAGGTACGGATTATTAATTATTAATTAATATTATCAAAAAATCATAACATGTGACATGTGAAATGCTCAAATTTGAAATACATGACATTTTATGTTTCACGTGTTTTTATTCAGGGCAGAGAATGTACTAAAAGGCAAAGACCTGGGAGAAAGTTCTGAGCTTACATACAGGAAGTTGCAACTTTTAAATTGTGTGTACAATGCGTCATTCCAAAGGACAATGTATCCCACTATTGCAACGGCGATTGTCAGTTTAGGAGGTAATCCAATAAAAAGAAACTGGATATTTGTTTACAGAATATCTGATTGAAAATGAATAATAATTATTATTATTATTCTTGAAGATGCACAAAATACTATTTTCCTATTTTCTTTTAATACCACTAGTGATGGGATGGTACGGTTCAGTAAGCTTTTTTGGAAAAATCAAACCACGTGAATATGTGACGTTCTTACTTCCAGCTTGGGCTTGTGTTTTCTTCACGTTCAAAGTTTTCAATGCCGCAGCAGTTCAGCACAAGCTGTCTGTTGCGGAACAGAGAAATCTAATTTGGAGTTGGACAAAATCTGGGAAAATTGCAAATAAAAAGGAAATAATGGCCTTCATTAGATCTTGCCCACCACTTTCAGTCAGAATGCTTTCATTCTTTTGCATCAAAAGCACAACAGCCTTGACCGTCGTCAGTTTGATTATATCAACTACAGTTTCTATGCTTCTCTATTTCTAAGGATATGCAAGACGCATTCGTGTGTGTGTTTTATTAGTTGTAGATCATTAATCAATTTCAATCCCGATCTGAACTCTCCAATCAAAACACGGAACGAAGCGCACAATTTCATGTAGAAACAAGAATTTTTTTTACCAACAGAAAATACAATATATTTAAATGTTAAAAAAGTAAGGAATTTATTTTCAAAACCGTAAACACACAGTCATCATCAATTCATATGTTGCCTACACAATGTGTTGTAAGTTGTAATAAAAAAATGTGTAATGTTTTACTTTTATGCTTTTGTAGTGTGTACAAAAATTCAGAAATCTTCATGAGTTTCCACAAAGTCTTCGAAAAGAACGGAGTCGTCAGATACTCTTGGTTCAAAAAGTGACGGGCGAGAAGTTGTCGTTGTTGATGAAGTAATTTTTTGACAAGTCTTGACTACATTTTCGTCCCAGCCAGGTTTACAAGCACATCTACCAATTCCAGGTAAACGTCCATTCTTGGAACAATCAGCATCATCCACACAATCAAATTTTCCACCATAGCAGAAAGATCCAACAAGTCCAACACATTTTTCTTGCCTTTTGCTGAAAATTTCCATATCTGTTTCACATTGGCATGTCTCATCTCGACAGTACAAATTCCTCTGGTCATCACATTTATCATACAAGAGAATTTCCCCTCCTTGACTTCCCTCATTTATTCTAATTTCAAGTGGGCTTTGGATTCGGATAGTCGTTAATAGAAAAACTGAAGTGGATTCCACAGAGTACCGTTTCGATGGTGAAGAATCATCCGAACTTGTGCAATTGGTCCCAAATGCTTTTCTGCAAAATCCTGATCCAAATTCCATGTGCCCATCCGCACATTCACATTTTCTTCCAGCTCCACATTTGGAATTCACTACACAGTCCGTATCGGACTCGCAAGGTGAAGCAACAGGGCTAAGACATTTATTGGTGGATCCATCAAACACTTGATGATGATAGTTTCGGCATTTACATTTACCAGTGACACATTCCAAAGGATAGCTACATTCAGAAGATTTGGAGCATGAAGTTCCATGGCTTTTAGCACATGACTTTGTAGTGACATTAAGAATATCGTACTTTTTACAAGCACAAATGTCGCCGGAGCAATGACTATTTTCATTGCACCTACCATTCAAACATTTTTCTCCCGGCAATCCAAGGCACCTTCCAAGTTTTTTGTTGACAGTTGATACATTTGGATTACAACCACAAAATCCCTCCCAACATACTAAACCGTCAGAACTCTGACACTCCACGTCCAAATCACATGTTGTATTGTACCCTTTCAGCGGCATACAAAGTCCTGATATTGGATCTGGATAGTAACCGCCACGACAGGAACAGATTCCTTTGGAATTGCAAGTGGAACTGGGAACACAGTCGAGAACTTCATAGCGAATTCGAGGACTTGCTTTACCACGGCGACGGCTTGGTTGTCTTTCTCGTCGTGAAAAGAAGAGGACGTGAGAGTCTTCATTGGAATCACTGTTAGATTCATCATAGTCATTTACATTATCTTGACTAAATGTATCTTCTTGACTTTCCTTTTCATCTATTTCCAATGCATATTTACATTGTTCACCCCCTCGAACCAAGCACTTGGATGATTCCTCGTGATAAACCATGTCATTCGGTTTAGTACAGTTGCACACATTTTCCAAACAGGTCAGCTGAGAATTTGCAATACATCTTTGTCTGGAACTACAGGCTCCACCAAAACCGTTTCTAGCAAGAGCTAGCACCCACGATGATTGAATAGAGATGACCAAAATGGTTATGGCAGCTAATGTACTCAAGTCAGTTCTCCGTCTCTATTTTCACAAATCATAAAATATTTTTGAGGTCCATCTCAAATCTCAAAACTCAAATCTCAACCATCCAAAACAATTAAACTCCAGTTGACGTTTAGCTCTTAATTTTTTAATAAATTTGAGTTGTTGGAAGTTGGAAAAACTTTTTCCACATTTTATTTTTGAACAAAATTTAACTTACAAACATGACTGGGAAAGTGGATCTTGGGTCTTGGGTAATGGATGAGACTTCCAATTTTGGGTAGAAATAATAATATGAAACTTCACAGTTTTCCAAAGGAAAGCAATATTTTTCATACAAACACTATTTTACTGGAAAAATGCAGCCTTTTGAAAATGATATTTATAAGCTGGAAATTTCTTAGCCGTTAAAAATGATGGCTTGTTCTTCTGTACCAAAGTAATGATGAAGAATGAATGTTAAATATTATCTTCTCCTTACTCATACAAATTAATCTTCTCGGACTTCGTGGCTCATGTCGTTGTTCGTTTTTTTAACGTTTTACTTGATATGTTTCTTATGCTTGTGTATTTATGTAACATGCATGCATATGTGTGTTGTTTGTTCATGTATGTAGTATGTATAGTATGTAATACAGATGGATGGTTGTTATTGAAGATCAAAATTTATACATGGACTATAAAACTGACGAGACTGATAAGAATAACGCTATTTGATGTTTGAGGCTATAGGCTAAGCTAATGTGTATATTGTATATACCTATATAATAACTGATATGAAATGGTCGAGATTAACACAGTTTAGTGATATATTATTATATACTAACATCATAGTACTCTGAATGCGCATCAGTAATAGTACAGAATTTACCAAGTAAGAAATGAAATAAACAAGCCTGAAAACTTAAAACATTAAATGACTAGAACGGGGAGAAATAAGACGAAAAGAATTTTATAGACAAGATTTCTGGCATTTATCGACGGTTGTTAAATTAAGTAAAGGTTTTTGAATACATAAAATACACAAAGTGCATGACACCTATTACAAATTACAGGTAACAAAGAAGCAAATTCACAAAATACATATACAAAATGTACAATTAAAAATATAAAATCAGAAACTTTTCTCAGGTACAGAGAAAGTAATTCGAGGAAGTTGATAAGAACTATCAAAGAATTCAAAGTCGACGCCACTCTCTTTACAGTTGTAGTAACTTTTGGTTGAAGAACAAATACTAGTTTCAGGCCCCTGTAACATAATTAAAAGAACCACGTGAACATAATAAAAACTCAACGTTTACTTATCTACATACACACATGTATAAAAAACCAATCATGGTTATTGTAAATCTCTGCTAAATTGTTCCAAGCACATACATACATAGCTAACATAATGAAGCTAGAATTTCTTAAATGTATGTTAAATACGCATGCTATAATAACATATTACAAATTTACAATGTACAACAACAGCAGAAAAATTGCCTTACATTCAACTGAAATTGAATTTGATACCAGGAATTTTCCATGAGTTCAATTTGTTGAGAAAATGGGACATCAAAAATTTCCTTTTTCAGTCCGGTTGCAAAACTAGTTTGAGAATCCAGTATAGTTCCGTGTCTGGATGAATCAAAGGGCGCAGGAATGCGTGGCCCAATTTTTGAAACAATGATTTGGACATTATATGACGCAGATTGGTCATTAAATGGACCCCAGAACCCCAGGCTCTTCAAAATTATCGGCCTATTCACCTTAAAACTACACAAATTAAAGCAATAAAAATATAATTAAGTTTATTATTTCACGTAACGGCTTTGAATTACACTAGTTAACATTGAACATCTAATATAAAATATTTTATGTTTATGAATTATAAAGTAAAACTGAGTTTCGTACAAAACTGAATAGAAAGTTCCAGTAAAATGGTGTGATAGCTTCGCCTCTGCAATTGCTGACTTTATATATCCAAACTTTCCCTCTCGGAGTAGCTGTTGCATTTTACTTAAATGTGTTTCATTAAATACAGCCAACACTCCGCGAGTTAAATTATATAATTTTGTCTCTTCACTTTTCCAAAATGGTGATGTTGATTTTGACAATTCCCTCAAACTTCTATTATCAGTTCCAGTGACATGAAAATCAAGAAGCAAGTCCTGATTGTTCATTTTGATTTCACTTTTTACTTTTTACTTGTCAATTTGAATACTGTGTTGAGAGTTGACAACTGGGAACGTTAGAATTAGGGAATTCACACAAACACCAAACTCTTGTGATGCCAATGCTATTATTAAAGACTGAATAATGAAAATTGATTATAGACTGAATGTTTACTTTTTGGCAATATGGAATATTGAATCATCATTATAAAAATCATAGCATCATTTATTCATATCGTTCCTCATCTTATCAGTGCGAGTTTTAGGGTTTGTTTCAGGTTTCAGCAATGACTTGTGAGTCATTTTGCACTACACTTTATGCAGAGAAAACAGCAAGGAAGTTGAAAATCATGCTTTAGACTTTAGACAACTGACTATGGACTATATTATTTTCCTTGAACGAATTTCATTCACATATTCAACGCCCATTGCCCATATCTTTCTATAAAAAGAACTACGGATGTTTCCTTCCTGTATGCGGATTGCACAACGCACAATACTTCCCAGCTGATACTTTTACAATTCAAAACTAAAATAAAGCTGAACATTTTGCGCTAAAATTATATTATAGGCACAAAAAATTTAGATTTGCAATATATTAGGTAATAATACCTAATGAAACTGTTGCTTATAGCTTACATTATTGTCTCTCCATTTTTCTACAGAAGAAATCTGGTTATTGTTAATAAAGATACTTTTATTATTCAATTCAAGTACACAACATTGAACATTGAATTATACATATGCACCTTGTTTCACATTTAACATGTTATTCATGGGTAGAATTTTGTGAAAAACACTTGACAATTTAATAATTTCGAACAATTTGGCCAATTGTTTTTTCATAAAATTTCCCACTCGCGATTCCTGGTTTGCCCTAGTCAGTAGTTAGAGCATTTATGCTACAAGAGCATTATTGTAGGTAGAAAAACAAATACACAGATTATAGAGTGTAGAGCCGATTTTCGATGCGTTAAACTTCCTTACAACGGGTTGTCTCATGTCTCGTGTAAATGCATAATTGTAATTACCACATGCATAATGGAGAAATTCTTGGGAAGTACACAGTGTAAAGTGTAAAGGGTACAGTATTTAAAGTCTAGACTTTAGACAACAAAAAAAACTGCGTGACATTTGCTCTGTGATATGTTACTGCGTATTGCATTGTCAGTTATCAGTATTTTCATCATGATTCATCATAAACGAAGGTGTTGAATGCTGACATTCAAATTTTGTGTAGCTTCTTTTCGTGGTTCGCATTGTGCAGAACGTGATTGTGAGAACTGAGAACTGAGAACACGTATATCTTTACCATCCATCATCCATCATCTAAAAATACAAAGAAAACATATGCATTACACATTAGTTTGAAACGTCCAGACACCAGATGATCTCAAATACACACCTGTTACATATAGAAAAAATCTTGAACTAAAGGTATCTTGCGGTTTTGCCATTTCTGTCCCTCTGTGTCGTAACTCGTAATAATTGAAAATTACTCAAGTATGAAAATGGTTTTTTTACTCTAGTTTTTCCTAAATAAACTCACCATACATATTATGTAGTTAAAGGGTAAAATATAGGGACGAGGAAAAGAGCTATAGAGTGATCGCGGGTGTACATAGTAAGACAAAACGTAACTTTGTAAATTTATTTAAGTATAAAATGTTACTTCCAATTGGTATAGTGTGCTTGATTGTGCGTTTGAGTTTGAGAATAAATTGTTATTGGGAAGGTAGAAAGGATATGCTTCAAGAGTTTCAGTCTTTTTTCGACTTTTCTTCTTCATTCCCGAACAGTCTAAATTCCAAATTCCAAACAACCTGTAAGTGTCAATGTACGGTTCCGCGCACTTTACGTTATTACTGTGTGTATCCACATAAGATTATATAAGCTGGTAATGCTACATCTGAGAGAGAAAAAAGCATGGATGGTTAGGCAGGAAAATGGTGTAAAGGATGAGGCTTATTTACGGAAGAAATAATACAGTATATGATTCGCTTGTAGCTTGTAATATGTAGAATTTGTGTCCGTTTAGTCATATTTCAGCAATCAAAACTGTACAAAGTATATTATTGAATTCCAAGTTATTTTTTACCAACTCTTTTCACATTTCACAATCTAAAGCACATACATACATAGAAAATATATATTATACATCTGTTTTTATGACAAGCCATCTTCATGTCTCAATCTGTAGATAGTTTGAGAAAATGTTAAAACGGTGGAGTGTACGTGTATTTCTACTTTTATAGTATAAATTATATGCATAGAAGAAGTTTCACCGTTAAACCAAAAACGTTCTTTCAGAAATCAGAAACTTTTGAGCATCAGTTTAATTCTAGATTCTAGATATAGATAAGGTTATCATCTGTCATCAGTTGTAAAGCAGAGGAAGAAGACTTTTTGAAGAACATTCAAAATTCAAATTTTGAATTTTTATACACGGGGAGTACGGAGGAAAATAGTGAATGGAGTGTCCAGAAAACTGAGGAGGAAAATAAAAAGCTAAAAACGTTAATATGAAAGGTTTCAGTGACTGTTTTTGTGGAGAAAAGAGTAAATCTTTGGTTTAGTTTGGCCAGAATATTTTTGTGGATATTGGATTGGATATTTGGATATTGAAGATGATAATAGTGACAATATTTTCTTCATGCAAGCGAATTACAACACGATGTAGACCGAAGAGTATAGCCGCCATTAATTACCTCATTGGTTACATTGCTTTGTTTACACTACTAATATTTATTTACTTTCAAACACAGGCGAAGCATACTAGTGGTGTTGGTTCAAGTATAATCTCGTTACCCTCTGCATCTTTGTCCTTATCATCCTTATCTTCGGTATTTAGGGGTGGAGGTGAGAGTGCAACTGGTAACGGAAGGAATAATGATAATGATGACAATACTGAGAGTGAAAATGATGCTGAAAATTTCTTTCAAAAGCAACAGGAACAAAGTGATAAAAATGTGAAGGAGATTCAACGTTATTTTCAATTTTATAATCTTATGGGCAGAAAAGGATCAAATGTACAAATGTGAGTCTATTTGCGGATATTATTAATACGTAATACTGAATGGGTGTAAAGTACATGTATATACACCATTATCTTTATTTATGCATTTCATTGTCTTTTACAAGCACAAAAATAAAAATGAAGTTTTTATGTCATTTAAAAAAATATAATATGGAAAAATATACTGTATTGAATTTGGATTTTGGATTCTCTCTAAATATAAGGCTGGAAAATTTTCTTGAGAAGGAAGATGAAACTTTTAAAACTCTTATCTGGACGAGGAGTGCCAAGGCAAGAGAAATTGGAGAACAACTTTCAAGATTAACAAATTCGTCCCTCACAAAAATTGAACTGTATGAGAATCTTTTGTACTATATTTTATCTTTAGAAATTAGAAAATTAGATTGTCTACAATGAATTTTTTTTTAAATTTCATGAAATTACTAAATGTTTGTTTTTGTTTCTGGTTAAAAAAGTGAAACTAGAAGAAATGACGATTCAAGAATACATATAAATGTAGCGACTGTTGCCTGTGGAAAATCTACCATTGATGTTATGGTCATGCTAAAGTCTTTGGTAATGTTTAGTCAGGATGCTGATTTACATGTCATAATATTTGGTGACAGAACGCTTCCACTTCTTGCAGAGTCCGTAAGCTGAAAATATTGTACAACAAAAAAATGACCATCTAACTTAGAAAACTCTGTTTTTATGTTTATATTACTTGCATATTGTACATATTAAATTGTGTCGATTCACGCATAAATTAATCCGTTTTTCCATATTAAGGTACTAGAATTAAAATGGACGGTGAATACTCTTGGGTTAGATTTTTCATATGAACTTACTGAAGTCTGGTTCCCTCCAGACTTGAATACTGAATGGAAAACTATGTACGCATTATGTGCAACTCAACGTTTGTTCTTTCCTGTAAGAAGATTTTTACTATTTTTAAACCATATATTATAAAACACACAATAATTATAAATTATAACACGTCACTATATAGTCAGTAGACATATTATGTGTTTTTTACTCTAACATCGTTTAGATATCTTTGATTTTATCTACAGTTACTTTTAGAATCACCGTATTATTCGATATTAGCTTTCTGTACTTTCTACACTTATGTTTGCACTGATTTGTTTTTGAATGTTATAGTCCCTGCTCCCTCATATTGATTCTCTGATTTATCTGGACGCGGATTCCATTTTAGTTTCTAATTTGACAAATTTTTGGATGCAATTTCATATGATGAATGACAGTCAAATTGCTGCTCTTGCACCAAATACAGAATACCCAGCAACGGGCTTTTATAATCTATGGAGCAAAGTTCCATATTATGGGAAAAGGGGTAAAAATGCCTTTAAACAAAACTTAAAACTATTTTGTATTAAGCTATAAAAAACTCTCCGGTTCCTGTTCAATATGAATAATGCGTAAATTATCGTTTTCCTGCGAAACTTATTTAAACCTATTATACAGGTTTAAATGCTGGAGTTTTGCTTATGAACCTGACTCGAGCAAGAAACTTTGATTTCGAGGGTAAATCATTAGCAACGTATACAGTGTATAAGGAGAAAATTCAAATGGCGGACCAAGATATTCTGAATATCATGTTTCATGCATATCCTGGTAAGTAAGAGATACGATACATCAGAGTAATTTTTTAAGGCTCCATAGATGAGCTGTAATATTTGTTTTTGTACAACATGCTTTTATTTGAAGCTTTTTTGTCTTTATCCTTTATGCTCTCCCATTATAAAGTAATTACTAATTATTCAGTATCGAATATATATGTACGTAAAAAATTTTCTATAGATAATATTACTTAATATTTATTATGTACTAATACTGATACGTACTATAAGTATTGAGTATATATGTAAATTCAATACCAGTGTTCTTATACTTAATATTTATAATATCTCTTTTATTTGTTTGCTATAATAGAAAAACTACTTTTACTGCCATGTACATATAACTTTATATGGGCACATTGTGGTGAACAAAAAGGGGAAAGTGGGGAAAGGATTTGTGTGTTCGAAAAAGACGAAGGCCCAATTTGTTTTTGTCATGCTTCTCTAAAAACAGGAGTGGTACGTAAACGTTTTCAATGCTTTTCATAATATACATCATTAAGGTAAACTTATTCATAAATATTCACAATAATATTATACGTCTAAAGTTTGACCCCTGATTAATTTCATTCTCCTTTTAGTTTGTCGTGCATGGAAATACAGGAACGTTTCACAAGAATGACTATCCACTTTTTAAAAATCTGTACATAGCTATGTCCAAGGTAAGTTTGGTTTTTACACCGCTAATTTCTAATCTAAACTTTTTTAATGTTTTATATGCTTCATACATACATAATATATTATATAGTACATTATGAGCCTGTTTTAATAACAGTTAACATAACATTGATTTCCAATCTAAAGTTCAACCTGACACGAGATTCATACATGGAACTCTACAAAAGTCTAGTTTTAGATTTTAACTCTCTCGACCAGCCCTGCTTTTACTTGACTAGTGAAAAAATGTATGAAAATATGAAAAGCTATTTTCAAAGTTTAAATCTCAACTAGAAACATCAAGAATGCTATTTGTATAAATACCGTGCACAAAATGAATAAAAAACTCCAAAATTATGTAAAACATTTTGAATTTATTAAAACTAAAAACGTATTGAAACTGAAACAACACGTATTAATCTTTATTTAAAGGATTTTTAATCCTGTCTTGCCCCTGTATGAATATGAATATAGGAATAGCAAATGTTATACCCAATTCATATACTTATAATAGCATTCCTCATTTACACACAGCATAGAAATTCTGTACACAAAAAATAATAGTCAATCTGCTTTGCACACACGTATTTACGTTATACCTTCTAAATAAAGTAACACCTCAGATCGTTATTTTCAGTGTTATATTGATTACTGCGAAAAAGTAATCGATTACAGATTACATGAGATTCTGTAATCATTACAATCTAGATTACAAGTAATCAGATTCCAATACAACACTGCTTATTTTGTACATTAAAGTGGTGTAACAATTTTAAATTAGAAATCAAAGTACCATACTTCATCGTGTGTAAAAGTCTATTTCCTACATATTATGTGGCAGACTATCATCAGGAATGAAAATGTGTGTAAAATGATTGTACAGAATAATATAAGATTATGAGTTCCATGACACACCAAAATAAAAATGAAGGAACGTCATTAAAATTAATATAACGAAACTAATTAGGCAATATAATATATAAAATGAATAATATACGGCGCATACCTAAAGATTGACTATTGTTAGCAGCAGTACGTGCTGGTTTAAAATTTAGGTTTGTAAACAGCGAATAAAAATTATTATCCACGATATTACCAGCAGCAATGGTTATATTACAAATTTGTTAAAATTCCATCTTCACCCGTTTGAATGGTATATGTTAACTCAAGAGTAGGAGACAAAATTGATTCTTCGCCTGCTGTATTTTCTCTTGATGTAGAATAACTTGAATCAAATTCAACTGTAATAAACTGTTCTTTTTTAATTTCACCGGATTGACTGGTCTCCTGCAATTGTACACTGTCTTCTATGTCCTTACTACTACTAAAACTTGAATCAAAATTTTGTTGTGACTTGTCAGACAATGGTGATGATGATGTTACTTGTTGTTTATTCGGATTTTCTTTCACTATTAGAGTATTGAGATTTGTTTTTTTCGGAAGTTTGCAAGTTTTTCCTTTACGTAAATGTTGCCCTAGGTAGTCTTTCATTTTAAACCTGAAATCATTCAGTATAATATGAACTCTTTAATGTTAAAACATTATTTATCAAGTAATTACTCTTACTGCATACATATTATATAATTTTGAATTTTGTAATCAACACGTACAACGTACAACTCGTAAAAGTGATCTTTTCAAAACAGCCCAAGCTCATGTTGAAGACATAATATGTAGGCTTTGGCTGTTTTGAAAATATCACACACGAAATATGACCTATTATGAATTATGTGATGTGTATTAAGACTTTCAAAAACAAAAAAGTTCAATTAAACCGATTTACCTTTTTCCACAAACTGGGCATTGATAAGGCAAAAAATCATCATGTGTCTTTTCATGTCTTGCCATTTGAGAGAGCGTCCTGATACTCCGGCCACAAATATTACACAAATGCTTTTGATCAGGATTCAAATGTTTTCTTTCATGAGCACGTAGATTTGATGATGTCTTGAACGATTTCCCACAATTAAAACAGGTGAACTTTTTTTCATCAGAATGAACAATTTTCATGTGTGTTTTTAAATGATCAGGGCGGCGGAATTTCTTTTCACACTGTCCACATTCGAAATTTTCTCCCATATGATTCATTTGATGAACATTTAATGATGAACGCTCCTTAAACTTTTTCATACACACGTTGCACTGCCATTTGAATAACTGCTCTTCACGAGCTAACATTAAAAATTCACGATCACTACAAGAAGCTAAACGATAGTCACACGTATGTTTTTTTAGTATAAAGTTCTGAGTAAAGGACCTTCCACACATTTTGCAATAATAGGGACGTTTTCCTTCATGTACGGTGGCCTTGTGATGAATCATCATTCTATTGTATAGGAATACTTTGTTGCAAATGTCACATTTTCTTTCTGGATCATTCTTTGCTTCCTCATACCAAAATTCTTTCTTTAACTGTCTTCCACGCTTTCTCTTCGGGGAAGGTTGATTTTTTACATTATCATTATTATTACTATTATTAGTTGGTTGAGAGGCAACTTTAGTATTATTGTCACACACGTCATTATTTGGTTTATTAGTAGATTGTATAGATTGTATGTTTCTCCTCCCAGGTTTACGTCCACAACGGCGTCTCATGACTTCTTCTTTGACATGCAATGTAAAAGATAAAACATTAGATACTACACAGATTATAGATGTGTCATGCATCACCATAAACCGTAAAAATGTAATTTATTCATATGTACATACATAGAATGCATATTATATGCATAAGTAGGCTCATAAGAAACACTTACGTTTTTCTTCAGGTGATGAATTATTATCTACTGAAACAACAATGACAGTAGTGATAGACTTGGACACATCATCATCATCCATAATTACATCTTCTCCTAGTTGTACTTCCTGTTGTTCTTGTGATGAACTGTCTCTAAATATCCCCTCAAAACAAATTTCAGTATTTTTTTCCTCTAATAGGTTTTGTTGTTTTTTGGAAGAATTTTTAGATTTAGACTTTTTAGGATCTTCCTTTTGATTTTTTCGTAAAGATAATATTTTCTGTCTGCCTGTTAAAGGAGGGGATTTCTTTCTTCTACGGTTTTCTTCCGGTATTCTTCTTCTAGTAGTAGTTTTATCCTTCCAGTTGTTGTTTTGAATGTTTACATTAGTACTGTTTTCCGTATTAGTACTATTCCCTTCACCTTCAAGAACCTTTTGACAATTATTTTGTGAATCGTGTAAAACAATGAAACCCCTTGAATTCAAATTTCTTTTAACTGGTTCCGGTAATAAGGACTCTACTTTTTCCCATTCCACATTAGAATTATTCAGTTGAAAATTATTATCATTATAAATAACTACTGGAAGTAAAGACTGAGAGTTTTCTATTCCTACTTTTTGAATCTTGTGGTAAATGTGGTTGTTATTATTAGACTGGAGTAATGTAATGAATTCACAGTATTTTTGATATAGTTGAGTCAAGGCTGTATCACATTTGGAGCAAAATGTTAATGGATGATTTGCATCAGAAATAGAAGAATGAGGAGAAAAAAGAGTTTTTTCATTTCTTGAAAGATATGGAAACTCAAATATCATTGCAAGCCTTTCTTCTATCGATTTTCCCCCATAGTCAGCGTTAATTGTACATGAGGATGAAGGTAATGATGAAGATTTTAAGTCTTTATAACACACAGAAGAAACATTTTCTCTTTCGTTTTTCTTTTCTAGTTGTTCTTCTTGAATCTTGTTAAGAGTTGTTGAAGTTGAATCCACAACTAGTTGATCATCCATTGGAGTATATTTAATCTGTATTGAATGCTCATTGTCTGTAATTTGAGAACTGGAATTAGATGCAGTTTGGACTTTTGTTTGTTCATGACAGTTATCCTTATTCAAGGAATTTTCTTCCCGTTCACTTGATTTGATGATCAGCTCATCCTGACTTTTTGAATTATGCGTGCTTACTATGTCATAATTATCAGTGACGTTAATTATGTTGGAACAACAGCAAGAACAGACTGTAATAACGTCTTTGTTTGACAAATGATCCATTATAGATTATACTTTGAGATTTGAGACAAGATTTGAGACTTGAGACTTGAGACTAAGAAAAACAAGACTATATTGTCTGTACTCTGTACTTATTATGTCTCGAATTGACTTACGGTATCTTTTGATATTTTGATAAGGCGGCTATTTCTATACACATGCTTGTTATAATGATGAATTTTAACTGATAAACTGTGATTAGTTATCATTAACTAATCTACATGTATGGACCCTAAGATTCAAAAAAAACATTCACGGCGCTCACCAAAAAAAAGGACACGAAATTCGAAACGTTTGTATTCAGAGATCAAAATTTTTTATATATCAAATATCAAATCAAAGATATTATTTAATTGTGGTCGTAATGTCAGTGGTAATTGAAACGACACTTGGAGACATTACAGTTGACCTTTACATCAAAGAGAGGCCCAATGGTAAGACGGATTTTAATTGTACAACTTATTTTATAATAATTCTTATAGATGTGTATAATTTTATGACATAGTTTTTGATAGATTTCATTCTGTCGCACATAAATATTATGATGTGAGATGTGAGATGTGAGGTTGTTATATAAGTAAAAAAGTAAAGTGTATAAACGATTTATATGTTGGATATTGGATGTTTATCTAATGAATCATTTGTATTTTTCTTACAGCGTGTAAAAATTTTCTAAAGTTATGTAAAATTAAATACTACAACTTCAACTTGTTTCATTTTGTACAACATGCCTTTATTGCACAAACGGGTGATCCGACTGGAACAGGTCGAGGTGGTGGATCAATTTATGGGTAAATTAAAACTTATAATAAAATGAAATCCAAAATGTAATAACATGTTTTGTATATAATATTATAATACAGTGTATGTTGTAATGAATATATTTGGTTTATATGTACAAATCATTTGTTTATTGTTTTAAACTACATAGAATTGTATACGGTGAACAAGCCCGATTGATGAAGGCTGAACGTATTCCAAAACTCAAACACAGTAAACTTGGAACATTATCTCTAGTTGATTATGGAGATAATATGTTAGGTTCACAATTTTTTCTTACTCTTGCACCAGATTTAACATATTTAGACTCAGAACATTGTCCATTTGGAGAAGTTGTTGAAGGTTTTGATGTACTCACAAAAATTAATGATGCCATTTGTGATGATGAACACCGTCCTTATCAAGATATACGAGTAACTCATACTGTAATTCTTGATGATCCATTTGATGATCCTCCGGGGTTGGAAATCCCAAATTCTTCACCAATACCTGATAAAAAGATGTTAGATGTAAGTAATTTAAACATTTTTTTTGCATGTATGTATGTATGTATGTATGTACTTGTATTTTGAGCCATTTTTTGGTCCTTTCTTGTACTTCAATGGGTGTAATATTCATAATGTTATAATGTTGGATTACATAAACGTTATGACATTTTACACAGACTATATAGTTAGTTTTTTATTGTTGAATTGAAAATTTATTATGTAATTCCATAGAGTGGACGAATTGGTGCTGATGAAGAAATTGATGATATGCAAGGAAAAGATGCACAAGAAATTGAAGAACTTATAAGGGATCGTGAAGCAAAAGCAAGAGCAACAATTTTAGAAATGGTAGGCGATCTACCAGATGCTGATATGGCTCCTCCTGAAAATGTACTCTTTGTATGTAAATTACATCCTGTGACCTCAGATGAAGACTTGGAAATAATTTTTGGACGATTTGGTCGAATAAAAAGGTAAAATATACTAAACACAGCATTATAACATAAAATCATTAAGAAGTGTATTTTATATTCATCATGGAATTATTATATATTTTGAGGAGGATGTATTATAAGGATTTTAGTATAAAAATGGTCAAACGATGAAATAATCACAAGTCACAATCTTAATTTTTTTTTGTTGTAATTTCAGTTGTGAAGTTATACGAGATGAAAAGACGGGAGAATCTCTACAATATGCTTTCATAGAATTTGAGGATCCAAAAGCATGTGAAGATGCATATTTTAAAATGGACAATGTTCTTATTGATGACCGAAGAATACATGTAGATTTTAGCCAAAGTGTATCTAAATATAAATGGAGAGGGAAAGGACGCGGAGTTCAAGTCTTTCAAGATGCAAACTCTCAAGATGATACAGGAAGACGAGGAAAAAAATCTCAACCTTTTAAACCTCAAGCACCCTGGATTATACAAAATTCAGCAAATGCACCTACTTCTTCTTCATCCTCTAAGCATTCAGACAAGAAAAAATATCGAAGTAGAAGTCCACCCCGTTATGCTCGCGGTTATGCATCCGAACAGAATAAACGAAGGAAAAAGGATAGAGACCATGAAGATTCAAAGTATTAAATTATTAGTTATATATATAAATATTAAATATATTATATAATATATAATTATTATTGTTTGTTGTTTTATTCAAATTTTGTATTATAGTGTAAATATTTAAAATGTAGTATAATATGTACATATGTTACAGAGACCAGAGACCTATGTAAGACATAATACGTTTACCAAAAATATTAATTCTACGGTACTATTTTTTTCTTGTCTTTTGTCTATATTTATCTGAAAAACTACTTACCGCTAGTGTATATAATACATAGCGGCACTAACATAAAAATATGTTATAATATACTCAGTTTTCTAAAAAATAAATACCTTTGTTTGTGTTTATATATTACTTTATATCCAGGATTGAATTGTAAGGACTCCTAATTTGTAAGTATATTTTAAAGTATTGATCTTATTTTTTTAGCATCAGGAAAAACGTAATTCCGAATGGTGACACAGTCATTCATATTAATTTCCCCATGGTTTCACACATTGATATACCATAATATGACAAGAGACAAGAGTGAACTTTTATGTTCTTTACTTCTACAGATTTTATAGCTACATGATTAATACTATAGTCTATAGTTATAGTCTAGTCGTAGTCTCCAGTCTCCAAATTCTATTCGTTTTGGTTAGTCTACTCTGTGTAGTGTGTACTATAACTATTAAAATACTGTGTATACTGTACACTGTACTGTAGTGCTATCCTAAATATTTCAATTTTCAGTTGTTGTTTTTGGTGATTGCCTCTTGTTGTTGTTCTGTTTTGAATACAAAGTACAAAGTTCCAAAAGTTTTATTATCCTTTGGCTTTCAGTAACTGAAAAAATACAGTATCGTTTTTTTAGTTTATGGGTCAATTTACAGGGAAATGTATCAATATAATTATAATTATTTTGAGTTTTCTTTTACTCTGCCTAGTATGCATTGGATCTATATTTGCAATCTACTATTACGTATTGTATGATGAATATTTTTGGCTCTTGGAGAATAGTACCGATGAAGTGTTTATGGCAAGCATGGGAATATCTTTACTTTCTTGTTTGGTCGAAAATTGTTATACGTTGTATGTTACCGATCAAGTCACACAGTTGTATAGACATGAGACATTAAAAATATTGGATACTACTGAACATATAAGTACTCTGTGTATCAAGATTTTGAAAGGCATCGTAATAGTTCTTTCTTTAATTTCTTTTGGATTTGCTCTCTACGACTTCATTACAATTGAAACGTTATTTCACTCTCGTGGAATCTTAAAATCTTTACAGGTAAACATATCTTATAATATCATGGCCATAGGGGAGAATCCTTGTAAAAACAAATAGTATTATAACCTTTTTAAAAGATAATTATTTGCGAAAATAATTTATATCTGAAACCATCTCGTATATGCCAAAAATATAAAGTATTGTTACCCAATACAATATATATGTACATATGTTGTACACACCTAATGTATGTATAATGTATAACATATTGAAGCTGTACAAATCAAAACCTTCAGTTAAGACCGCATTGGACAGATTACAAATACACTACGAATGCTGTAATAATTTTTCTATTTAAATCAAATTAATTATGACTATTACACGTCTAAGTTTTAGAACTTCTAATTCAATAGTAAAGAGAAATTCTCAAAACAAAACAACAACACATGTGGCATTACAAAAATTCCATGTAACATACTATAGTTTATACCTATTATATAATAGGTGGGCATTTGGACTACACAAGTTACACAGATTTGAATGTCATAATGGAACCTGGACTACATGATGAACCAGATAGAATATTGTATATACAAGTATATTATGTTGAAAAAATCACAGTTATTAATATATTAACCGTTTTGTTAATGAAATTTGGTACACTTTGATCAGAGTAAAATATTGATTTTATCCAATTATGCAAATACTATTCTGTTCATGCTATAATATTATAATATACAATAAACACTATGTATATAGGCGTTTTATCCCATTCAGCTGTTGCAACATGTCATCGATGAGACCGTGTGTGTATGAACTCGTTCAGTCATCTCACTCTTCAATAAACTATGAATTTCCTAGGTATATTTACATGACTGTACATAATACAGAACTATATTATTATAATATAATAAAACACTACAATCTACAATGCCATTTGATGTATGATATTACTCTCTACTAAAAGTGCTTAGTATATAATTCTTGAATTGTAATTTACAATACACTATGATGATGATTATGGATTTTGACTAGAGATTTGTCGATTAATGATCGAGGATGTTCTGTAGTAATGAAAGAAAACATGGAAACCATTATTCAAAGTATCATCTACATTATAGGACTTATATGTCTACTTGAGGTATTATACTCATACACAAACAGTACCTGTATTACTAATAGCTCTAATGACATTCGGAAGTCAAACATTCAATCTGTGTTTTTGTATTTACATATATTATTATAGATTTTAACTCTTGTTGGATTTTTCCTAATTTAACTGAAAATATAATGAGACTGCACAAAAGGTACATACAAATTATGTTTTAAGCAGTTGTATGATTCGGCAGTTGTACTGACAAGGGAGTAGACGAAGTTCCTTGTGCAACTTTCTTAAAAATTCCAATTAAAAGGATTTAGCTAATGCCAAAGACAATGACCGAGAAAAAAATGTATACTCTAAAACATTCAGAATCCTGAATGAACACTACTACTACTTATTATAAAAATATCCTCTATCAGTTGTAAATAATATTCTACTCAATGTCTAAACATTTGTATTATTAGAGGTTCCATATAAAGGTACATGTTTAATATGTACTATATAATCAATAAAAATACCAATCTAATGTATAAAACTGTCTTGTGTGTTTTGTCTTCATTGTCTCATAATCTTACAAAACATAGCACATCATAAGTATTATTAGATGCACATTTAATTTTTTAAACATCAACAGCCTTACACTTTTGAATACTGTTATTTATAATTATTATTTGCTCGAAAATTAAAATTTTTATTCAGAAATTTCTAGGACGCATATAAAATCCATAACATTGCAGTAATAATTGTCGTAAATATATAAATACGAATACAAACAAAGTTGAGCTAGTGTATGTCAAGAAAAAAACATGACCAATGAAAAAATGGTGATATACAATTGAAAATCGTACATAATGTTATATTCTATTCATAATATTCTATCAAAATATACAATATACAATAATATTAAATATTCTGCAATATGGCACAACGATACATACTATAGCATAAACATAGCATCATAGGATTTTCTCGTTTTCGTCTTAAACTTTCCAGCTATAAAATATCTCTCGAAGTAAATATACTATGATTGTTTTATGTTTTATATTTGCAAGTTTATATTCAACTCGAGTATAAAATATGAAATTACACATTTAAGGGACCCATCATTAATTTTTCCTTTGAGCTCACAAAGAAAAATCGTAAGTACACATCACAGCCCAAACGGC